>CAWUFW010020969.1:0-134839 GCA_963921515.1 Calotriton arnoldi
TCATAACAACACTTATAACGTCTCAAAATACATCATTTGTGAGAACACTTTGCATCAAAAAATCACGAGTTATAGTTATTGTAGTGTGACTAGTAGGTCATGAGTGGTAAGGATGCATGGCAATGACCTCTTTCTCTGAGAGATGTTTGGACAAAATATCAGATAAAAAATACTGAGTTGCAGAAATATCGTGTCAAGAATATCGGGATCTCGGGGTGTGGCCAATTAACATGACTGACAGGACGTGAGCCCTTGAGCTCCTGGCCGGCCTGATCCTGTAATCCTATCCATTCCTGCTGTAAACATACTGTAATCAATGCTAAATATCACAGGCTGATAGCGGACACTGACCTGCTCCAGCAGAAGCGCACTGGGCACCTAATGGCCACCATTATGAGAAGCGGACTGTGAACACAGCATGAGCCGCAGCCAGGGCATGCCTTGCTTCATGGGCGGCGGTGGTGAGTGGAAGATAACGGCTCCCCTGCCGTGGTTGTTGTTACGGATGATCGCACTGAGAGGCCTGCAGCTGATGCGGGGAGAACGCTGTGGCCCCCTGTGGGGTGAGGACCAGCCCAGAGGTAACTCCCTACATGTGTAGTGGCCACCATTGAGAGAGCAGGCCTGTGAATGCGGCCTGGACCGCTGCCCCGGTGAGACTTGCCTATAGGGCGGCGATGTTGGGGGGTGTGATCGGTTCCCACTCGCAAACATGGACCCTGTGATGGCCCATCACACCGAGAGGACTGAGGTGGCGCCAGGAGGTTCTTATGGCCCCCTGTTGGGAGAAGAAGCCTCTGGAGGGGGACGGAGCTGGTTACCTGCCTGAAACGGTGCGGCGGTGATGGATGCTGGTGGTGTGAAGACCCGCGCCACCTGGGGTTGAGCCACGTGGCCTGCCAGTGTTATGGCTGGGACTGCGGGTGGAGCCACCATGGGAGGTGTTTGGCGGTGCCCTTGCAGGGTCCCCGCGAGGACCATGAATGGACTGCAGGCTCCATTGTGAGGAAGGCAGTCTAGTCTGGACTACACTGCAGCCCAGCTGATTATCGGAGGCCCCTGAAAGCCAAGTGGGAGCCCACACGGGGCCCTGCAGCAAACCTGGGGGTGCACAGACAGAATATCGAGTTGTGAAAATTGAAGTGCCAGAATATCGAGTTGTGAATATCGAAGTGGCATAATATTGACTGCAAAAATATCGTGGACCAGAATATCGACTTGAAGGTAAGAAATATTGTTTTCTGTAATATCGAAGTCAGTAATATCGTTTGTAAAAATATCGTTGTTAATAATATCGATATTTATCAGTGTTCTGTATTTCAGTATGTATGTTAAAAGTATGTGATCTAACTTTTTTGTATAAGTATAGCTGTTTTTTTTTAATGTATGTGTGAAATTTTTAGAAGTGATTAATTTTATGTTAATTAAATTTTGCGTATTTTAGTTCTGTAGCAGGTTGTGGGTTTATAGGGGAATAGGGTGGGAAGTAATTTAATTATAATAAAGTAATTAATAATTTTTATTTGTTAGTATTTATAGTAACAATTTTGTTAATTAATTATTAATTGGTGATTATTTTTTATTAATTAATTAATTGATAATTATGTTAATTGTGTTTTTTTTTAGGAGCGGGTTGTGGGTTTATAGGGGAATAGGGTGGGAAGTAATTTAATTATAATACAGTAATTAATAATTTTTATTTATTAATATTTATAATTCATTTTTTATTAATTAATTTTTAATTGGTTATCAAATTTTATTAATTGCTAATTATGTTAATTGTTTTACTTTTTTTTAGGAGCGGGTTGTAGGTTTATAGGGGAATAGGGTGGGAAGTAATTTATTTATAATAAAGTAATTAATACCTTTTATTTATTAGTATTAATAATTATTTTTTTATTAATTAATTATTTGGTGATCAATTTTTATTAATCATTTAATTGATATTTATGTTAATTGTGTTATTTTTTAGAAGCGGGTTGTAGGTTTATAGGGGAATAGGGTGGAAGTAATTTAATTTTAATAAAGTAATTAATTTTTATTTATTAGTATTTATTTTATATTTTGATTTTATAGTGTTGTTTTTGGTAATTCATTAATTAATTAATTATTAATTGTTTGTTAATTATAATTAATTAATTGGTCATTATGTTAATTGTGTCAATTATGTAGGAGTTGTTTGTGCGTTTATAGGGGAATATGGTGTGAAGTAATTTATTTAAAAATTTATAATTAATTTTTTGATTATAATTAATTTATATTAAATATAGTTATTTGTTTGTAAACTGTTTTTTTTAATTTTTATAAATTAATGTTTGTAGTTAATTTTTAGTACTTTTTAACATTAAAATATTTTTCTATCTTTGTAATTTTTTATATTTCTATATTTTTTTATTTTTGTGTTATTAACAATTTTTGTATTGTAGTTGGTATTTTGTTTCTTTTTTATTTTAATTTTAATTTTTTGGAAATATTAATTTTAACCCTCTGCTATCCAACACTTTCCCTGCTGTTGCACTCTCTGTAGTGGGAATAGTAATTTTTACCCTTCGCTATCCAACACTTTCCCTGCTGTTGCACTCTCTGGAGTGGGAATAGTAATTTGAAGTCCTCCGCTATCCAACACTTTCTCTACTGTTGCACTCTCTGGAGTGGGAATAGTAATTTTTACCCTTTGCTATCCAACACTTTCCCTACTGTTGCACTCACTGGAGTGGGAATAGTAATTTTTTCCCCTCCGCTATCCAACACTTTCCCTACTGTTGCACTCACTGGAGTGGGAATAGTCATATTTACCCTACACTATCCAACACTTTCCCTACTGTTGCACTCACTGGAGAGGGAATAGTAATTTTTACCCCTACGCTATCCAACACTTTTCCTACTGTTGCACTCTCTGGAGTGGGAATAGTAATTTTTACACCTACGCTATCCAACACTTTCCCTACTGTTGCACTCACTGCAGTGGGAATAGTAATTTTTACCCTTCGCTATCCAACACTTTCCCTACTGTTGCACTCTCTGGAGTGGGAATAGTAATTTTTACCCTTCGCTATCCAACACTTTCCCTACTGTTGCACTCTCTGGAGTGGGAATAGTAATTTGAAGTCCTCCGCTATCCAACACTTTCTCTACTGTTGCACTCTCTGGAGTGGGAATAGTAATTTTTATTATCTAAAGGTATGTAGTTCCTCTTATAGTGGTGCCTAGAAGAAAAAGTAAGCCAAACCACCATCATTTGTAGTTACAACCTCGGTGGAGTAAGGTGTGGGGAGGAGAGTGGGGAAATTCCTTCTTTTGGAACTAGGGTCCTCACACACCCAGCAAGCTAGATGTCATGCTTCATCATATGGACCTGCTCCTCGTCGGGTCGGCGCTGCATACCCAACGGGCACCCTTAAAAGGGGCTCTTTAGCGGAGATCTTTTGTTCCTTGCCGTATGATGAAGTGCGAGTGTGCGTGATGCAGTGCGAGTGTGTGGGCAAGAGCGTGTAGATTTTTTTGCAGGGGTAATTAAAAAGAAGTAGGATAGTCCAAATAAAACTTTTATTCTGGCTGGCTATCCACTTCGTTAAAAAATAAACAGAGTGGTAGCCTATCTAACTCAGAGGTTTAGTTTAGGCTGTGTTCAACTCTACAGGTCAACATGTTTCTTGCCTAATGGTCAGGTTGATCCGTGGCAATTCTTCAGGACCTACTCAGTGAATCTATCTACACAGTGTGATGGAGTCAATTGCTACCTACCACATGTTCACACTACGAGTCAAAGTTACTGTAGTGTATTCCATTAATCTAAAAGAAGAAAGGGATACAGAGTAAGGTTGTAGCTGTATCACATGTATTTAGGTTTCACAATATCCATTTATTCTCTCTCCGATCACCTCAAATTTAAAATCGGCAAACTTAATTAGTGCAAAAACTAGGCATGTGCTGAATAAAAACCGGAGCCTAATATTAGACACCCAGCAATGTGAAGTTAAAAATCTAAAAACACAGAAGACTGTTCTCCCCAGTTAAAGACACGAATGGCATTCATACACTTGTTATTTGTCTCATACTTAATCTCATAAGTGCTCGTGAAAACCACCTAAACGTTTTGACTCAGTAGTGGGCCCACTGTGTATGAAACTCACCTCTCTACTGTGAGGGAGTCACTCCAGTCGGTGTCCAGCGGAGTATGAGGACACCTGAAACATGGTGTCCTGTAAGGCATAAATGTTAAGGTTAGTTGAGAAATTAAAGAGTTACACAGGCTCTAGTTCAAAAAACCCATTCCACGCAGGTAATTTACAATGGTATGCGTTAATCAGGGAGCACATAATTTCAACCATCGGCATCCAAAGGTGTCTGGCGGTGCCCCCTATGAGGGGGAGCGAGCCAGAGGTGGGAGAGACCCAGAGGGACCCCGAGTGAGCCAGGCCAAGGCATTATCTCCCAGATAGCGTGGGGCGCCCATACTCTCTCTGGAGCGCCCACCATCATCTGGTCCCATAATCCCAGCCTATGCCCCTCGCAGTCCACCCAAAAGCGCACCGTCAGCATGATCGGTTGCGCGGTGTATTTGATCAGCGCTGATCTGTCAGCATCCAAACAGACTACCTGTTCTGGTATGCTTCTAAACCTAGCCTAGTAATCATTCATTACTCACCCTTCCGTAGTTCAGGAGGAGCCGAATCACCTACCCCCTATCGCCGGCACCGGAGAAGTGTAGTTCAGCCCCATCACAGGTCCTGAAATACTCTTCCGGGTTTATGCGCTGACAAGGGCGGGGCCCGGAACACGTCATTACGTGTGGAGGTACCGCGCTCAACCAATGTGGTGCTGTAGTGGCAGTGGCGGCCATTATGGAATAGGGATGAAAGAGTATCACCCTAGTACTGTTGATATTATCGCTATTTGGCACCAGTTGTTGTGACATCAAAAAAACCATAAACGGCGGTGTGTTGTTACTACTCACAGTATGCGTGGATTACCCCGTTAGCGCAAAGTTGCAATCTGATAGTCACCCATAGTCGGGTTTTTTCAATAGTTTACCACGCCGGCAGAGGCGGCCATCTTGGAGTGGGGAGCAACAGGCATATCCCCAGTCCTATCATGTTGTCGTGATTTGGCCTATGTGGGCGTCAGTTATTGTTCCTTAATTTAGTGCCACATATCAATCAAGTACACAATTATATCCATTATCATGTTATCTGGTCGTCGCATTACACAGTGTGTTGGTGGCTATAACGTGTACTGCAAACGTGGGTCCAATGGGTCATGCATGTGTAAGGAGACCCTGGAATTGCTGAAGAAAAACCTGACCAGGTTAATGTTTATCTGTTATTCAAAGAGGCCCACGGAATGTCATCGTTCAGTCCATGTTGAACTGTGGACAGACGGTGTATCCACCGTTGCTCTATTCTAAATAGTGCGTGGTGTGTAATGTTGGTGTGGGCTTCAAGAACAACCCACTGTAGAGATTCTGGACTATGTCTCTGCTCTCTATAGTGTGTGTACATTTTAGCTCGTCACTTTCTGGCATCTTATATTGCTCTTGTGTTCTGTGATGCGTATTCTGATTGCTCTCATAGTCATCCCTACATATTTCTTATCGCACGGGCATATCAACAGATATATGCATTTTGATGTGTTGCAGTTCGTATGGTTTCTTAGAGTCCATGTGAACATGCCTGTCAGTGTTATCGTCTTGGTGGCTTTTGTTTGTTCACAGACCGAGCAGGTACCACACGGATAATTCCCTGTGACCGGAGGAAGATCCCAAAGTGTTCTTTGCGCTCTTTTGTTCACAGTTTTAGGTCTTGTGTGTATAATGATATCTTTCAGATTTTTAGTTCTTTTAAAGGCAAACCTGGGTGTTGGGATCTCCATATCTCCTGTGTTAAGTATTCCCCAATGTTTCTTAATTATGCCCTTGATGCGTGCGGAATCTGGTGTATAAGAAGTAACACATGTCAGGGTGTTAGTGGATTCTTTTGGTTTGGTTTGCAAAAGCACCTCCCTGGGATTGTTAAAGCCCACACCAACATTACACACCACGCACTATTTAGAATAGAGCAACGGTGGATTCAACATGGACTGAACGATGACATTCCGTGGGCCTCTTTGAATAACAGATAAACATTAACCTGGTCAGGTTTTTCTTCAGCAATTCCAGGGTCTCCTTACACATGCATGACCCATTGGACCCACGTTTGCAGTACACGTTATAGCCACCAACACACTGGCACACTGTGTAATGCGACGACCAGATAACATGATAATGGATATAATTGTGTACTTGATTGATATGTGGCACTAAATTAAGGAACAATAACTGACGCCCACATAGGCCAAATCACGACAACATGATAGGACTGGGGATATGCCTGTTGCTCCCCACTCCAAGATAGCGCCGCCTCTGCCGGCGTGGTAAACTATTGAAAACCCGACTATGGGTGACTATCAGATTGCAACTTTGCGCTAACGGGGTAATCCACGCATACTGTGAGTAGTAACAACACACCGCCGTTTATGGTTTTTTTGATGTCACAACAACTGGCGCCAAATAGCGATAATATCAACAGTACTAGGGTGATACTCTGTCATCCCTATTCCATAATGGCCGCCACTGCCACTACAGCACCACATTGGTTGAGCGCGGTACCTCCACACGTAATGACGTGTTCCGGGCCCCGCCCCTTGTCGCGCATAAACCCGGAAGAGTATTTCAGGACCTGTGATGGGGCTGAACTACACTTCTCCGGTGCCGGCGATAGGGGGTAGGTGATTCGGCTCCTCCTGAACTACGGAAGGGTGAGTAATGAATGATTACTGGGCTAGGTTTAGAAGCATACCAGAACAGGTAGTCTGTATGGATGCTGATAGATCAGCGCTGATCAAATACACCGCGCAACCGATCGTGCTGACGGTGCGCTTTTGGGTGGACTGCGAGGGGCATAGGCTGGGATTATGGGACCAGATGATGGTGGGCGCTCCAGAGAGAGTATGGGCGCCCACGCTATCTGGGAGATAATGCCTTGGCCTGGCTCACTCGGGGTCCCTCTGGGTCTCTCCCACCTCTGGCTCGCTCCCCTCATAGGGGGCACCGCCAGACACCTTTGGATGCCGATGGTTGAAATTATGTGCTCCCTGATTAACGCATACCATTGTAAATTACCTGCGTGGAATGGGTTTTTTGAACTAGAGCCCGTGTAACTCTTTAATTTCTCAACTAACCTTAACATTTATGCCTTACAGGACACCATGTTTCAGGTGTCCTCATACTCCGCCGGACACCGACTGGAGTGACTCCTCACAGTAGAGAGGTGAGTTTCATACACAGTGGGCCCACTACTGAGTCAAAACGTTTAGGTGGTTTTCACGAGCACTTATGAGATTAAGTATGAGACAAATAACAAGTGTATGAATGCCATTCGTGTCTTTAACTGGGGAGAACAGTCTTCTGTGTTTTTAGATTTTTAACTTCACATTGCTGGGTGTCTAATATTAGGCTCCGGTTTTTATTCAGCACATGCCTAGTTTTTGCACTAATTAAGTTTGCCGATTTTAAATTTGAGGTGATCGGAGAGAGAATAAATGGATATTGTGAAACCTAAATACATGTGATACAGCTACAACCTTACTCTGTATCCCTTTCTTCTTTTAGATTAATGGAATACACTACAGTAACTTTGACTCGTAGTGTGAACATGTGGTAGGTAGCAATTGACTCCATCACACTGTGTAGATAGATTCACTGAGTAGGTCCTGAAGAATTGCCACGGATCAACCTGACCATTAGGCAAGAAACATGTTGACCTGTAGAGTTGAACACAGCCTAAACTAAACCTCTGAGTTAGATAGGCTACCACTCTGTTTATTTTTTAACGAAGTGGATAGCCAGCCAGAATAAAAGTTTTATTTGGACTATCCTACTTCTTTTAATTACCCCTGCACAAAATCTACACGCTTTGGCCCACACACTCGCACTGCATCACGCACACTCGCACTTCATCATACGGCAAGGAACAAAAGATCTCCGCTAAAGAGCCCCTTTAAGGGTGCCCGTTGGGTATTGCAGCGCCGACCCGACGAGGAGCAGGTCCATATGATGAAGCATGACATCTAGCTTGCTGGGTGTGTGAGGACCCTAGTTCCAAAAGAAGGAATTTCCCCACTCTCCTCCCCACACCTTACTCCACCGAGGTTGTAACTACAAATGATGGTGGTTTGGCTTACTTTTTCTTCTAGGCACCACTATAAGAGGAACTACATACCTTTAGATAATAGTATCTGACTGGGCATTTATGTTGGACCTCTATAAAAAGCCCCTTAGTCCCCCTTTTTGTTGATTGAATAGTAATTTTTACCCTTTGCTATCCAACACTTTCCCTATTGTTGCACTCACTGGAATGGGAATAGTAATTTTTTCCCCTCCGCTATCCAACACTTTCCCTACTGTTGCAATCACTGGAGAGGGAATAGTAATTTTTACACCTACGCTATCCAACACTTTCCCTACTGTTGCACTCATTGGAGTGGGAATAGTAATTTATACCCCTACGCTAACCAACACTTTCTCTACTGTTGCACTCTCTGGAGTGGGAATAGTAATTATTACACCTACGCTATCCAACACTTTCCCTACTGTTGCACTCACTGGAGTGGGAATAGTAATTTTTACCCCTAACCTGTCCAACACTTTCCCTACTGTTGCAGTAATTGCAGTGGGAATAGTAAATGTTTACCCCTACGCTGTTCAACAATTTTTCTACTGTTGCACTCAATGGAGTGCAAAATGTAAGTTTAAAAATGTATAAATATTTTAGTATTTTATTTTATAATATAATGTTTTTATTATTATATTTTATGTTATAGGTGTATGTATATATATATATATATATATATTTTATTATTAATTTTTATATATTTATAATATTTTAAAATAAATTTAAGGGGCTCATTACGATGGCGGGCGGAAGCACAACCGCCGTGCTGGCGGATGCAAAAACCACCAGTTATCGCCGGCACGCAGCAGTCCACACGCCCGCCCAATTACGATGCGAAAAGCAGGCCAAACACCGCCGGCAAGCCAGCAACACCGTCCGCCATCAAAGTGCGCCCGCACACGTAGCGGCGCAGCACAACTGACACACACCGTCCGACGAAACACGTCCCGCCCGGCGCATAAATTACGATGCCGCAAACAAACGGCTCCCACGGCAAAGAGACACCGCACGTGAAAGAGAGGCGGAAACACGGACGCAGAGCACGGACAACGAAGAAGCGGCACCCCGGGCATGAATCCAGCACTGCAGGCCCTTCCCATGCTTCTGCTGATGCACCACCAAGGACGCAACGTACCGCGGAGACGCAGGTAGGCACACACACAACAAGTGCACGCAAACAGCCGACACAGTGCAAGGGCGGAAAAGCGGACAACCCCCCACCAGCGCGTGCACACTACACATCCACCATTGCATCCACATATGACACACAGGCCAAATCCTAACATCGCGGAACACATGTGTACACACCACCTGGGACTAGGAACCAACCACCCCGTCACGGCCCCAAAGCGCCGATGACGCCGCCACACATGCGCACAACGCAGAGGCCAACCGCAGCGCCATGCATGCGTCGCACACAGACACAGGTTACACAACCAAGTAGCACACACATCAGCCCCACCCCGAACGCACATGACACGTGACAGGCCGGCCACAGACATGTCCCCAACGCCCAATTCACGGACAACACCCAACGCCACACAACCGACGCACACATGTCAGTGAAGTCACGCAACAGCAGGACACACCCCAGTGTAACAAACATGGCGAAGCACACAGCGGCGGCAACACCAACTAGGAGAAGCAGGGCCCCTTCGGGAAGAGGAACGCCAGTACCACACTGAAAAACCCATACCACCCTGCACATATGAACAAGACACATGAAACGGAACACCAAAGAGCCCGGGGACCGACAACAGGTGGCCCAAGAATAACATCCACACACAAGGCCCAACGCAGAGCGGAAAGGCAGCCTGCCGCCCACACAAGGGAGAGCAGACAGCACTGAATGACCTTCCATTCCAACACCGAAACCACAGCCCTACGACAGAAGCTGGTGAATACAGCCATTGTCCAAGAATAGACCAACACAGGCATGCCGAGGAGACCGACCACAGGGCAGATAGCGCATATCACAGAAGCACACAACGGACGGGGAAGAAAGAAGAAAACACTCCCCCATGTCGGCCACATGCAAGTTAATTGGAAGGAGTCACACAGCACTGACCTTGAACTGTCTGAGAAGCATGTGGGAAGAGGGCCCGTGTCCTCCAAACAAGCCAACAGAACACAAGTCCTGTCTCCCTACGACTACACAGAGCTCACAGCAACCCCGGAGCGTGCACATTGCAGACTGCACACACAGCCGGAGCACGCCACCTCTACGAACCGCTGCGAAATGGCAACCGCAACACACCTACCCAACTACGCCGAACAGCTCAAGCTGTACCAAACCAACACGATACATACATTGGGATGCGATCTCCTGTCCCTGCTGAACGTAAGTTACCGACTGACTTACCGCATCACATTGTTCAGCTGCGTCATGCCCGTCTTCTACTGTCGGAGGTGTCCCTACCAGCATCCCGTCGAGATATGCCTCTCCAACCCGGCATGTCTGAAGGCGGACCTGCTACCACTACTCCTCCCTCTGGACGCACACGACAGGGCCTGCTCTGCCTATGGGGGCATGGCGTATGTGGCCAACATCGCACCCGCACTGAAATGGAACCACTGTGCCTCCACACGACGGATCATCGAGAACAGCTACATCGAATGTCACCCAGCATGCCCCATCATGGTCCTCCAAGGGACAACCTACGAACAACACCTTGACAGCCACCATCCGCTTCATTGGCTGGCAAACATGTACACCACCAATGACATGGAAGCCCTGCTGGACGGCATCGCATACCTGACAACCTGTAAATACGTCGGACCACAACGCAGGTTCCCCGAGTGACCTATGAAGTCCAACCCCGCACCCATGCTCAGCTTCCGCACGGACTGGCCAGTCACCACCACAACAGCCATACCAAACGACCGGCAACTGTAACCACACCATCAACGACATCGCCATGACATCGGATATGACCGGGACATGCACACTGTTCCCCATCACATCCAGGAACACCGCATGCATCGTGGGAGGTAGTGGCATGGGCTCTGTGCATCGCACCCACATGGACGGAACTGCACGAACAACCAGGACACGACATGGATCCAGCGCACATGGACACACACACCGCTCAGTGGACATGAATAGGTCGCCTGGAGTCTGTGGGTGCTGCACCCCTCCCACCCCCGCCCCGGGAATCCCATACCAGGACCTTTGCATGGACGACAAGTGCATACAACAACAACACGACCCCAGTGACTGTGACATGTCCAGTAACCACCACAGTGCAACAACAAGTGGCACGCCGCTGCATGCACGCAAGCACATGCCCTGATGTCATCTCACATGCACGCGTGCATGAGGAACAACCGCAGCAAACCTGTCACATGGAACTGAGATGGACTGTGCCCATGATGCCGAGCGGTCTGGTAGGCTACATGTATACCGTCTGTGTCAAAGTCCGCAGCTCCGCAGCTATACGTAAATGTACATTAGCACAGCCTTGGCCAAGCAGATGTAACCCCACACCCTATCCCATTTGTAATCATGCTCAGTATATCCTCAACATGTATTCCGCTGCCAGTAGTGTCCACTATACTGCATCACAGAGGACAGAAGACTCAATATAATGTTTGAAACCAAAACTGTCTCCGCTGACTCATTTCACAAGTACGAATGAGAGAGGATGAGAGTATGTGAAGTACACGGCAGTCGTGACATGACCATGTAGTCCACTGGTATTGGATGTCAACGCAAATGAGTAGCACTACTGTGGAAGACACACATGTGTCGTGTGAAGTCGTATGGACGCAGTGCTCAGGTGGGTGGGTGCGACGGGTAGATGCGCACATGCCAAGTTGGAGCACGCCGTGTTGGGAGGGGTCATGAACAGTACACCACCGCTTCCCTGGGCATTGTGAGAGGACACCTGTCGGGGGGAGTGAACACGTGTGTGCACAGCAGCCGGGCACACGTACAAAGCGGTACCAGGCGCACCTCAGCCCACCCTCTGTGGACAAGCTGGCTCCTGTTGTGCGCCCGCCATGCCCCTTGACAAGGCACACACAGCCCCAGTCGACCAGGTGTAACCCCAACATAGTCAATCCGCACAGGCGATACAGGGCACGGGATGGCAGTGGAGCATGGTGTGTGAGAGGTCTCCTCGCGCTCCTCCTGGTCATATCACGCAGGCAATAGAACCTCAACGTCTAGCATGGCACAAGTCAAATGGAAGTGTAGGGGGGACGCACCACAGCACGAGCAGCACTGACGTCACGGGAGGTGGCTCGCACCATCCCATCCATTGCCCATTATACCAACCACGCCACATGCCATTGCGACTAAGTGCAAGCGCGTGCGCCACCACCCCCGAGCCCTCCCCAGAGAGGTCAAAGAGTGAATGTGTGGGCCATCAGTCACCTGCGGACGCGGCATGGCCGCAAGGGCAGCCACAGCCACTGGGTGTCGCAGGTGGCGGATCCGGAAGGCGAAGACTGTGATGCATAGTCCATGCAGGCCGGGTCTCCATTTGGGGCACCACGCAGGTGGACGGCGTCCCGCAACACATCATACCCTGAGACAGCCCACTCGTGCAACTGGACCCACACATACACTCCTTGCCCTCTCTGGTGCGAGCTTGGGGCTGCCTGTGCAAGCGCTAGCCTCGCAGGTGCACATGCATATTGGGGGAGCGAGGGAGGACATGAGGGCTGGGGCGAAGATGACTGTATCACTGTCAGTGAGTACAAGGGATGACCCAGATGTGGAAAGGAAGAGACGTGTCCTGTGTGTACTGCAACTAGTCGCCAATCCAACTACCCCCCATGTCCGGAATGTAAGCCCGCACCTAGGCCCGCCCATCCGCCACATCGAATATACCACCAGCACGACAACCTTCCCATTCGAAACACTGACTGGGGGTGGCGACCAGTGAACAATCATGTGTAGCCTACCCACGCGTACATGTGGGCCCTCCATGATCCATGTCACCTGCGGCAAAGTCATGACATGCGCAATGAGGGAAGTGAGGAGAGCTGTTCGCCCCACGCACAGAAGGTGCATCAGCTCCACAGACCCAGCAGCGAGTCCAGCAGGGGTCACATGTGCAGGGGCAGCTGTGCCTGGTGTGAAGGCACATGCATATAGACAGCACATCGACCAATGTGTAGTCTGCCCACATCCACAGTCCATCATCATGCGGACATAGGAATTGAACACAGGGCAACACATCTTAGTTGGTGCACCCACCGTGACCAACAATGCGCAATCATCGACGTACCCGCCCCTGTGCATGGCCCCCACCCAACGGAGGCACATCCAGTGCCACCATCCCACACACACAAGCCTTCCACGGAACATGCTGTGTCCAATGGTCAGTACAGAGTCAGCGCCCATCTGGTGGATCCTGAACAGGAGACACCTGCACACACATGCCAGCTCCCACTATGTACGTCTGCCACCTGGCACGTGCAATGTAACCTCTCACCTGTGACGTGTGACTGCAAGCACACAGCCGTCTTGGCATGGGGCTGTCAATGTGGACACCAGTCAATGTTTCGGGAGCTGTGATCCGTACAGTGCTGTACATAGGGTGCAGTGCTGACACCTACTACTGTCTCATATCCCCTCGTGCCACAGGTCCCACTTGTATTGGCCGCTCAGCCCGTGCCCACATCGTCGTCGTCGTGTGCCATACTCATCCAGCCTCGGAAGCAGTTCCATGCTCAGCAGACACTCATGTTGCCGTGGCGTTGCCGCTTGACGAATATGCAGTCAGTCCCCATCAGCACGCCCCGCAAGTCATTGGGGCCTAGATCCCGATGTGCATGCACATGGCAGTGGTATGTCTCACTTGCCATTGCCATTGTTGGGAGACCTGTGTAAGTGTATTGTGGCCGTGCCGTCCCAGCTTGACAGCTGGGCTGTGGCTCATGTGCTTGCTCAGTCATGTCAGTGATGTGTATGCGAAATTGCTATGTGCCGTGTTGCTTTGACATGTGTCCTCTGCCATTTAACCCAGGCGGAGACCGAACATTGACCGCCCATACCAATTGCTGGCGGACATGGACGATACAGAGGTAATCAGGAAGTTTCGGCTGGACAGGCCAACTCTGCATCGACTGTGTGCCATGTTAGAGCCCCATCTCCGTCCCCGCAGGGTGTATCCGACTGCTGTCACCCCCACGGCTAAGGTGATGGCCGCCATGCATTTCTTCGCCACTGGGTCATTCCAGCACACAGTGGGCAGTGGAGGAGGGATGTCCCAGCCCATGTTCAGCAAGGTGCTGAGGGATGTACTGGCAGCCATGATGCTGTACCGAAACAGGTACATCAGATTCCCCAGGGCTCGTGAATTGGCGGCAGTGAAGGGTGCATTCTATGCCCTTGGCAGAATCCCACACGTTGTGGGAGCCATTGACTGCACTCATGTTGGCCTTGTTCCACCACAGGCCACTGAGCACCTGTACCGCAACAGGAAGCACACGCACTCCCTGAATGTGCAAGTGGTGTGCCTTGCGGACATGGTGATCACCCACGTGTGTGCCAAGTTTCCAGGCTCGGCCCATGACGCACACATAATGCGCAACAGCATCTTGCCACGACTGATGGCCAATCTGCAACAGGATCGTGCCTGTATTGTCGGTGAGTATGTGGAGTGGTGTAGCGTGCTGGTTGTGCGATGCTGTCCCCTGTCCAGTTGGAATTGCAACGGTTCTCTGTGTCCCTCACACCCAGGTGACTCTGCGTATCCGAATGGGGCATGGCTGCTCAGTCCATTGAGGAATCCTCGCACCCCAGCAGACGATCGATACAATGAGGCACATGGGAGGACCAGACGTGTGGTCGAGCGTACCTTTGGCCTCCTCAAGTCCAGGTTCAGGTGCCTGGACCGCACCGGGGGTGCACTGGCGTACTCCCCACAGAAGGTGTGCCAGATAGTGGTGGCGTGCTGCATGCTGCACAATCTGGCCATTCGGAAGCAGATCCCCCTCATTGTGGATGACGGAGATCAACCAGGGCCCCAGCCCGCAGACCAGGACAGCTCGAGTGAGGTGGACAGCGGAGAGGAGGAAGCTGTGAATGTGCGCCAGCAGCTCATCGCCCGCTACTTCACTTGACGGTGAGTGTCCATGTACGACGGATGATGTGTCTGTATCTGTGCAGGTGTGTGTGTGCTGTGTCAGGGTGGCCGTATGTTCACTGCGTGCAGTGTGTCAACGCTCCATGGCCAGGGTAGTATGCCACTGTTGGTGACTGTGGCATTGTGCCCTATTGCTCTGTGCGATGTGTGTACATTGCTTGTAGTTGTTGACATGTACTGTGTGATGGGTGTGTGACACACTCATTGAATGTGCTCCTGTTCTGTCTCCCACCCCTAGGTCCCTACAGGCCCTCCGGATTCCATTGCCATGCCACGCATCAGGTGCCTTTCCGCCCTAGGTGGCCGTTGTATTCCGTACAAATAAAACACAGGGCACAAACAGCAGTTAGTGAAAAAGGTGCATTTATTACAAACTGTGACATGTGATTGTGTGTAAGGTGATGACAAAAGTGGTGCGTGCAGTGACAATGAGCTGTCGGTCATGGCTGCGTGATGATCAGGGTGTACCCACTGGTTCTATGTCCATAGTCCAACACACACATGCCATCCAGCTGGCTGTGTGGAGTGGGATCGTAGAGCAAGTCAATGCAGTGGCTGGTCAAGGAAGGCTGGCGGAAGGCTGGCTGGCTGCCTCACTTGCGACTGGAGCGTGCGAAGTCCTCCCGGGAGATCTGTTTCCTCTTCGGACGGCCCCTTCCACGTTTGGGAGGGGGGTGTGTGGTGGCGACCTGCTGGTGGTGGGTGAGGTGTGCTCACTGGCTGTGGACGCAGGGGAAGTGGACACTGCTGCCCGAGCCTGCGCCCTAGCAGGTGGTGGCGGAGGTGGTGTTGCTGGCCTTGCCTGTGACCCCACCGCCACCACCAGCTGGCCCATGAGGTCCACGAGTTGGTCCATACGGGACACGAATTGGCCCATATGGGCGTCCATGGACCTCAGCACCCCCAGCACCTCCCGCGTGTCAGTAGCAGACCTGGCCCATTGTCCTTGGGCCTCTTCATAGGCCCCAAGGACTCTGGCCATTTGAGGCAGGGCATGGCTCCCAGGGGAGGCTGGCGTTTCCCTGACCCTGCTCCTCCTACCAGTCCTGCTGCCACCGGCCTGCCCACTAGCCACATTGCACACCACGGTCCTCGCTGTGGCTCCCAGGGTGGATCCAGTCGGCCGGGCCACCACCTGCGCTGGGGCTGGTGCCAGCGAAGACGTGGTGGTGGTGGAGGCGGTGGTGGTCGGTGCGGCGATGGTGGCGGTTGCGGCAGTGGTAGTGGCCGCAATGACCGTGGGTGTGGCCGCAACGACAGTGGCAGCAGGGGACTGGGACTGTTCAGCATCCCTGGATGATGGGTTGGTGGGTAGGAGGGGTCCTGGGGAGCGGCTGGGCCCTGCCACGCCAGATGGGCCAGCTTGGTGGTCCTTGTCCGAAGAGGAGGACAGATCCTCCAGATCCGTGTGTCCTCGTTGGGGGCTTGTGGGCTGGCTGTGCTGGCTGCTGTCTCCATCCCCAGCATCTGGCAGTTCGTCACCTGTGGAGAGAATGAGATTTGTTATTGTGTTGCACCTGGCGAAGTATGTATTAGTCGTCTGACATTGGCAGTTCGTGCAATCTCGTACATGGGTTTCCCGGAGGCGAGTGTGTGGCTGTGGCATCTGTAGTTGTGTGTGCTAGGCAATGGGACTGTGTGCTGTGCACATGTGGCATGGGACGGATTGGCCATGCCGATGGGTGTGTTGCTGTGCCCCTACTCATTGTGACTCTGGTGTATGCGGGCTCCTGGCCCATCCTGGGTCTGGTTTGTACTTTGCTTTTGGAGTTCATATGGAACGCTTAGGAACGCATATGGCAACATGGGGGCCATGCCCCAGATTCGCATTTGGGAGGGGATATGCTTTTGGGGTTCAAATGGAACGCTTAGGAACGCATATGGCAACATGGGGGCCATGCCCCAGATTCGCATTTGGGAGGGATATGCTTTTGGGGTTCAAATGGAACGCTTAGGAACGCATATGGCAACATGGGGGCCATGCCCCAGATTCGCATTTGGGAGGGGATATGCTTTTGGGGTACATGCTGTGAGCCATGGGTGCCGAACGTGACATGTGTTGTGGCAGCATGACAGTGCATGGTCTGAGGTGTGTGCATGCCTGACATGCCCTGCATATTTGCTGTCTGTTGTGGTTACTGGACATGGCATTGGACGCATCGTTATGAGTGAGTGATAGTTGTGTGCCAGCCAACGTATTGCAGTTGTCCCATCTCCTTGGTGTGCGTGCTGCCCTGTGCCATGTGCATCACTGCAGTGCTCGTGGGGGGGTGTGGCCCATGTTGTGTGTTGTTGCTCACAGTGTGTCGTGCGCTTAATTGACTTCTGGCACATGGTTGGTCATGGGCATGTGTCTTAGCGTGACTGCTGTATGTGTGGCAGCTGTGCGGATGACATGCCTTTCATGAGACTGGGGCTGACGGATGGGATGGATGGTATGTTGTATGTGCATGGTGTGTCTGTGAGTTTGATGGGTTCAGTGGTGTTCGTGTGCATTTCTGTTGTTCCGCTCTGTTGCGTCTAGTGTTGTTTGTCTTACATAGGCGTAGTTGTGGGGTGTGGGGTTGACAGGCAGTGGGGGCTACATGGACAGGACTTCAATGGTGTTTCGGTTGTGTGTGATGAGTTGCACAGTGGCTGCCGTGTGGGACTATATTCAGTGTGGCTTGTGCATGCAGACGTGGCTCCTTGGGTGTTGCTATGTCTGTGATGGGTCATGTGGGGTGTGAGTCTGTTGTTCATGTCCGTGTGCACATTGTTCACTTGTTCGTGACGGTGGGCGGTGCTGCGTGTTCGTCTGCTACGTGACATGTCCCATGTGTTGGTGGTGTTATGGTCCTCATGCCTCCAGTAATCCAGCCCTGTCCAGTTTCCCACCTGCAAGTTGTTCGTGCGTGCACTGTACTGGATGCCACATGGCTCTAAGCGGGGGTGCTCCATGTTGCAGGTCTGTGGGGGTGGGGGGGTGTAGTGGGTCGTGGGGGTGGCTGTACACCCACTGACACCTATTGCTGTGGACCGTGATGTCTGCCTTTCGGCTGTCGTTGTGCACTGCGGTGGCTGACACGTGGGTGTGGGGTGTGGGGGATGCTCCTCCTTGCTGTGCTGTGGGACTGGGGCCTGGTGTGTGTTGTACTTGGGCTGTCCACCGTCCCACCCACTGCACTTTGTGTTCCTGCCACTTACCTGTTACTTGTCGGTTAGTGCAGCTGTGGCGGACACATGGGTGTGGTGGGTGCTCGTTGTGGCGCTTCTGGCATATTTGGGGACCTGTTGGTGGTTACGTGGCTGGCTTAGTGTACACATGTCCCCACGCATCTTACAGTTGTTCGGTTTGGGCTGTGTGTGGTAGTGTCTGTTGCATGTGTGTGTGATGTGTTGTGTATTGTGTGCTGGACATGGGGGTGTTTGTCCCTGGGAGCTGTGGCATGGTAGTTGCGCATGTGAGTACATAGCGGTGTGCTGGTATACATTAGTTTGTACTTACCAGCCTCCACTCCCCTGCTAATCCGGCGAGGATCTCCGGATGGATTACGACTCGCACCTTCTCCTCCCACGCTTTGAAGGTCTTAAAGAGCGCGGGATTCCCTCCGCCAGTGACGGCAGCCAGCTCTCTGTTTTTGCCCTCCTTCTTCTTGACCAGGCTCTTTACGTCATTCCAACGTTTGTTTATCTCGACTCTGTTTCTGGGCAGGGTCCCGACTGCATTGACCTGGTCTACGATCCGGTTCCACATTCTGTTTTTGGTGGCTAGTGGTGTGTGCTGGACCATGTTCCCATAGATTTGTGGGTACACCTTGATGATCTCGTCGACCATGACTGTCAGCTCCATGGGCGTGAACTTGGGCATCCTTTGTGGTGCCATGGTGTTTGTGGTGCTGGTGCGGTGTGTGTTGTGTAATGTGCAGGGGGTTTGTGGTGCCGGTGTTTGGTGGTGGTGGTGGTGGTTGTGATGTGTGCATTTCTGTGGTGTGCTGCTGTCCTTGCTGTGTCACTGTGTCCTCTCCTCTCCTCTCTGGTTTGCAATGTAGCAAGGGGTTGTGGTCTGTGGGAGTGCTGCTTTTGTACTCACCTATGTGGGTGTGTCCTCATGGTCTGTTGTTTTCAGGTGTGTTGTGTCTGGGGTTCTGGCCTTTGTATTTTTTGTTTGTCCGGGGGGTGTTTTCGGGATGTGTACTGTGCTTGTGTATTTGTGTGTGCCTTGCTGTGTGGACTTGTTGGCCATGTTGTGTGCTATTGGTTTTGTGTGCGGATGGTTTCTGTGCAGGTACGTTGGCGCCATGGCTTCTGCCGTGTCGATTCTCATCGGGCGTTGTTTGCGCTGGCGGGCGGTATATTTGTTGTTTTTCCGCGCTCATGGCGGTGCGATCGTAATTTCACGTGCGGTGTGTCGGCCGTGTGGGCGGGCGGTTTTGTGTTGTCGTGCGTGTTTCCGTCCGTGGCGGGCGGTTTGACTCCGACTCGGACGATGGCGGGCGGTATTTTGTGTGATTTTTCCGCCGATGGCGGTTTTCGGTTTGTGTACTCATAATGGCGTGGTCGGTGTTCAGGCGGTGTGTGCGGGCGGATTTATGCCGCTTCCATGCCTGGCGGATTTATTTACGCCGGGTATCGTAATGGGCCCCTAAGTTATTAGTTTATTCATTATTTTAAAGTAAATATACATTTATATATTAAATTTTATATATGTACGTTTAATTTTTTTTCTAAATAAAATGTGTTTATCATATTTTTTTAAATGTATATTATATCTAAGTAATTTTTTTTAGTTAATTTTATAATATAATTGTTTTAACATTATTTTTTATATATAAAAAATCCCCGATATTTTGGACATTGATATTTTTTACATCTAAATTTTTTTTTCGATATTTTTGTCATTTACATTTTAAAGATAGGATGTCGATATTTTGACTATCGATATTTTTACATCGATTTTTGTGTATGTAGATATTTTTGTCTTCGATATTATGTCAGTGATTGAAACCTGGGACCCAGGTGAGATGCGCTGGGGTATAAGGTGTGCCCATTAACAGGGGGGCTGCCCCCGGGTCACAGGCCTAGCATTTATACTGCGAGAAGGGGCACAGAACTGATCAGGGAGCCTGGGGTGCTTTCCAACAGCAGGAGTTCATTACACGCCGGCGACAGCCGATTGAGGTCTGCATTACTCCATCTGAGACTGGCAGGGCCCCGGCCTGCGGATGCCCCCACCTTCTTCATCGTAGTGGTGGGAGTACCGCCTCTCAGAGACTATCATTTTAACTCCAGTTGATGACCTTGCCTGATGTGTATACTGCTGGGAGGCAGTGATGATTCGCTGGTGCACTGAGATAGGGCCGAGCAGCCTCGCCCTCTGGGGGCCCTGGGGGATTGAGCCTGCGCGGGTGGACCGGGAGTGGCATTGGTGGTGGTGCGGTGACTGCCCCGAGCACCCTCTGGGTGGCAAAGCATTGAGTGGGCCCGGAGGCACCCTTAGACGGGGTGTCCCCCCCCGACCCACATTTGGTAGTGCCGTTAGACTTGTTCACTGAAACACTGGTTGCTCTAGATAATCGTAAAATTGGTAAAGACAAAGAGGCCCACACCGCTACAGCCAGCACAATCACTCAGTATACCATGCCATGCCACCCTCCACCGCAGATAACTAGACAAACTGCACCAGCGATGAGGGGAATATGGCGGCAGTGTGGAACCCTCCAGCGCGGACCTTCTGGCGGCCATACAGGGCTCCAGAACGGCCTTGGAACACCAAATAGGGACGTCCCGATCAACGTGAATCTACTGAGGGCGGACCTGTGAAAAGTGGTGAATAAGGTGTCCACAGCAGAGGGGGACATTGTAGAGATAAAAGGAGAGGTGGCAACTCTTAAGCAGCAGGTGGCTTGGACGACCACAACTACGAAGTCCCTGGAACATCGGGCCGAAGATGTGGAGGGCCGATCCAAGTCCAAGTCCTGGGATTCCTGGAACGAGTGGAAGAGAGCTCGGCGGAACAGTTCCTGGAACAGTGGATCCGTAATCAACTGCGCTCACAGGTACTATCAAACGTTTTTTGTTGTGGAAAGAGCTCACCGAGCCCTGGTGCCACCGCCCTCCCTGGGGGCCCAACAGCGGGCTATCATAGCCAAGATACTTAACTACCGCCACTGGGGCCATATACTACATGCAGCACAGGAGTGCAAAAACCTCGGCCATGGTATTAGTAGAATCAACATATACCCAGAGTACCCCAAGCATGTACAGGAACTACGCAAATCATTTCTTGGAGTCAAACAGAAGCTGCAAACCTTACAACTACAATATATGCTTTTGTACCACGCCAAACTGAAGATCCTGGTACAAGGCAGAGCACATTTCTTTGAGACACCAGAGGAAGTGTGGGAATGGCTTGAGGTTAGGGAGGATGCTCTCCCTCCTCACGAACAGCGCAGTCAGAGGCGATGATGGGGCTCTCGTGCCAGGAGGGTGGCGCGACATAACGGACAAGCTGTGGAAGACCCCAATGAGACTGCTGGGAGAAGAGAGGGTCACAGAAGGTGAGGATGGCACCATGCACATTGGGACTGTAGAAACGCAGTCATGCTGCTTCGTTGGTGCTGGAGCCCGGAGATATGCCAATGACTCTGAACCCATTGGCGGACGTTGTCCCATATACCTTGCCGGCTCCAGCACCAGAAGGCATGTGAAAGTGCCAACCATCCTGATTATTTCTTCTTTATTATGGCAGTATGACTATTGTGTGTGACTGGTACGTGGATCCTGGGTCCAGCGAGTGTTGTGAAACTGTCGGTGTGTGTGATAGATGAATGGGGGCATTGTTATGCTGGAAACCCGGGTGGGGAGGCCGATAAAAGAAGTTACCACTGCCTGCATTGTGTATACAGTGGAGATTGACCCAATACTGCCCCTTGGTGGGCTTTGGCTGGTTCCAATACTGGATCGGTCCCGGTTGGGATGGTTGGTGTCGCTGGGGATTTAATCGGTCCCTGTTGGACAGATGGGGAGGCTGTGCACGTCCTGGCACAATCATGGGGAGGGCACTTACGAATGCACAGTTTCCCGTTATTTGTCCATGCATGGGGGGGAACTTACAGTATTGTTTGTTTATTGGATGTAGTATTTTGCAGCAGCAGGGAACTGAGGTTGGAGGGCAGTGGTATGGACCACACTGGAAGCACATAGCATATTGGGATGGCAACCGAAGTTAAGCTCCTAACCTGGAATGTCCAGGGTTAGGCACCTGTACTAAGCGATATAGACTACTCACCTTCCTGAAAAACAATCACATATCTATAGCATGCTTACAGGAGACACACCTAGACGAGGTGGGCGTCAGTGGTTCCACTCTTCCTACTCGACCTACACTCGGGCGTATTGATATGGGTGGCTCCTGGGACACCATTTACCTTGACATACCTGGAAGTGGACGTGAGCGGTTGCTATATACTGGTCAGGAGGATGCTAGACGGACATGAAATTTCCATATTAAATTCTTATGCCCCAAACGTTGATGATCCAGTGTTTTATCAGACCATGCTGGATAGTATAAAACAAGAACTTGACATGCTAATCCTGTGGATGGGCGACTGTAATGTATTCTGGACCCTAACTTGGACAGGCACCTGCCCAGCAAGGGAACTAAACCCCAGATGACTAAAAAGTTCTGTGAGGTGATGCGTGAAGTGGGCATACATGATGCCATGTCATCCGACAGAAGCTATGCAGACTGGATAGGATATTAGTGGCAGGACTACTCAGGGTAGAAGACGTCGTAGTAACACACTTAGCCCGTTTCCTATCTGATCATTCCCCAGTGAGCTGCGTGATGAAATAGGGAGACCCCGCTCAAGAACCGAGAACATGGAAAATGTCCACTGATATCCTAGAGGACCCGGTAGGGAGGGAAACACTGTCTCATGCACTGACTGAATATATGATATTCAACTGGGAAGTGACGTCCAGGAGGGCTACGGAGTGGGAAGCGCTGAAAGTGGTGTTGAGGGGTGCATGTATGGGACTGATGTGTGGGGTCTGCCAACAGCTCCAGCGGGAGCTCAGAGAGCAGGAGGACGCCCTGGCAGCAGTCCAGGTAGAGGAACAGACGCCTCAGACCGCGGCCGACCGAGAACAGTCTGTACGCAGATGTATCAGTGTCATATGGGATAGGCTAGATAAATATACACTCTGTCAATACCAACCACGCCTACACAGGGAGGGGGACAAGTCCGGTCACCTCCTGGCCTGGATCTTGCGGAGGGAACAAACCTTGCCACTGATGACCAGCCTGCTCACACCTGGGGGTACAACAGTGAATACTAGAGCTGCCATACTAAAAGTGTTTCAGCGACACCTACAGCGAGTGCACACAGCAGACCGCGTGGTCCAAGTGGACAACTACACACTGTTTCTGGAAGGGTTGACCCTGACGCGACTTCCCCCATTGGGTGTGGAGACACTGGATGCCCAGTTGTCACTGGAAGAAATACGTGCAGCGCTACAAGCACATCCTAGGGCAAAGGCCCAGGGGGGGACAGCTTCCCGCTTGAGTTCTATCAGGTGTTCTCAGCCACGGTTGCACAATCCCTACTACAGGTGTTCAGGGAGGTATATGACCAGGGCGTATTACCCTGCTCTATGAAAGAGGGGGAGATGTGCATGTTCTTGAAACCTGGGGGCAATGAACTGGATACGGCGGCTTATCGCCCGGTCACCATGATAAACGCAGATGTAAAAGTGCTATCTAAACTGCTGGCCACTCGTATTGCCACACAGATGCCCCACCTGGGCCACGAGGACCAGTGTGGGTTTATTCCCAGCCATAACAACGGCATGAACTTGCGGTGGTTATCTCATATATTACATGAAGTGAAACATAGAGATGAGGAACTGGCCCTGGAATCGATAGACCTGGAAAAGGCCTTCGATACGATGAACTGGGGTTCCTTGCTGGAGGTGCTGAGAATGGTGGGCGTAAGGCCACAGTTTCAGTACTGGGTTAAATTGCTCTACACGGACCCTCGCGCTAGGATTCGTGTGGGCTCAGTCGCTCAGGAGTGTGGTCACTGGAATGAGGAGCGCGTCAGAGATGCCAACTCTTGCCACTACTATTTGCCCTGTAAATAGACCCACTGGTCATTTGGGTGCGTCAAGAACTCAGTAATTGGGGTATTTGTTTGGGTAGAGCCACACACATGATGTCATTGTACATAGATGAAGCCCTCTTTTACAGAGCCTCACCCCGTGTGGCACTGCCTAGACTGTTGCAGCTCCTCGATGACTTTGGGGACTTTTCTGGACTGTGCCTTAATTGTCGTAAATCCCTAGTCTTCCCCCTGGTGAGCATGGCAACATTACCCTTAGAGCACCACCCTGTCTTGTGTTACGCTGGGAAATGGCACACTTTCACTATCTGGAAGTACAGGTGGCGCTTACGGATGCCCAACTATTGCATCTAAATGTGGATAGGGTTGTTGCCGCATTGTGGAGATCGGTGGCCTTTTGGAACTCGTTGCCGCTCTCGCTGAAGGGCACACTGGCGGTATCCAAGATGGTGGTTCTCCCACGCTGTCTTTATGCTTTACAAAATTCTTTATGCCCCATTTGCAAGACTGTTTTTAAACAACTAAACTAAGTGCTTACATCTCTGCTCTGGGCAGGTCGCCACAGCAGAGTTGACCTGAGCACCCTGTCTCGACAGCACGAGGAGGGGGGCTAGAGGCACCAAGACTGGACTTGTATTATTACCCAGCACACCTACAACACACAACACGGTGGTTTAACAAGGGAGATAAGTAGGATAAGAGATTGTTGGTGGGATGCGTCCCTGCTGACAGGCTGCCAGTTGCACTGATGGAGGGCTCGGGGTCACGGATGACGTGCCCTACTTAGTGCGCCACGCTGCATGCATTGGCAATTGTACGTGGAATCAGTCCTGAAACACTCCCCGTTTCATCGGGAACTTCCCATATGGATATTGGCACCAGTGCAACAAATGATGGCCCATATGTCATTCCAGGCATGGAGAGATGGTGGCTGTGAAGTGATGGCCGATCTATACCCAGGTGAAACTTTTATTACATATGAGCAGGAATGCGGGGATTTCGTACTGGGGCAAGATCACTATTTGCACTATATGGAACTGGCAGAAGTATTTAAAGTGACTTGTCCCGCCTATCCTGATATCCCACAGACGACACATACCCTAGACATATTACTAACCTGCGGCTCTGGATGTTGATTGATCTCCTTACTTTACAATGCAATGAGACTGGACACAACTGGTCCTCCTCCCAGGGCGAAATCGGCATGGGACGTGGACTTAGCAACACCCTTGGAAGACAAGACGTGGACCAACATTAGTGGGTTTACACATACAGTATCCTGTAATGCACGTTTTAAGTTGGTGCATTAAAACGTTTTACATCGTACATAAATGATGCCAATGAAACTTCATTGTATCACCCCTTCCCGAACTGATAATTGCCCATGATGTGGTGTGGGAGGAGCAGAGCAGGGTGTACTCATTTTGGACCCAGGTGAGGGACGATGTACAGAGGGGTACGGGCTTTCCATTCAAAAGTTCACTGCTACACTGTTTACTGAGCCACATTAGAAAACCTAAGGGGCGCAAGAAGGCTTACAAACTATTGCAGCTGCTTTTCGTGTTAGCAAAACGTAGAGTTGCTATAACATGGATGCCTCAACGCACCCCCACAGTTGATACATGGCACTGGGATGTGAGAGACGGGTCGTTAGTTGAAGAAGCCCATATGAAATTGAACAGAAGGGACATAAAATTGGTAGATAACCTTAGGGAATGGAGGGAGTTGTGTGCAGTATTTTTAAACCCCAATTTGGAAGAGAGCGACCCCCGTGAATCCAAAACTAGCCCGAATGCGTCTGCTGGAGAAAATGAACAATAATAGCTGGAGAGAAAAAACTCAGTATACTAATGTGAACAGTAAAGCCCTGTACCACACTTGCTGCTTTGCCAGTGTATGCTCTGCTGATTACTGCCAATTTTGTGAACTGTATCTGTAAAACTCCTGCAAATTTGTTGAAAATGAAAACAAAGGTATTAAAATAAAGGCTATTGGGATCTCATATATATCGTGGACAGGAATATCAAAGGTTAAAATATCGTTTTAAGTGTTGTTTCTAATATTAATGTAAAAAATATCTATGTAGTTAATTTAATTGGATATAATATCATTTTTTAGTGTAAAATAGTATGTAATGTATTGTTTTGTTTAAATTCTATGTGTTTATATTGTTTTTAATATGTTTTAATTTTGGAATCATTTGTATTTAATAAATTGTTATACTTTGTCAATTTTAATTGTTTTAATTTTTTTTAGGAATTTAATTTTTTTTTTAGTAGCTGGATGTTGGGTTATTTGGGGATAAGGGTGGGGAGAGTTTTAAAAAATGTATATTATAAGTTTTAATTTCAAGTTAATAATTCTTTAAATATGCACTTTTTAAAAATTAATTTTAGAATGTATTTTATTATATTATATTTTAATTTTAAGTTTAATGTGAAATAAGATATATTTACATGCTTTTGAAATTTTTTACATAATTTTATATTTGTATTTATTTATATGTTTAAATTAAAATTATTAATTTTTGTATGGAATAGTTGTAATTGCATAAAAACTTTAAAGATAATAATTAGAAAGGAAATAATAAATATTGTTCTACGGTCTAAAGTTTTTTTTCTTTCAAATCTGTTTTATTGAAAATGCAAACCAAAACAATACAATACAACCATCAGAATAATGAGAAAAAGAGGGGGGAAGGAAGAGAGGAAAGAGAAATGAGAAAATAAAAGAAAAAGGGGGGGAGGAAGAGAGGAAGGTAGAGAGGGCAAGGAAAAAAGCAAAACAGTGACGTTAAAAACACAGCATTGGAGTCTCAAAAATATTGACAGATTAATACAAAAATACATAATTGCATATTACAAAGCTTTGATATAGAGAAGGACATAACTCTGGGAGAAAAGCCAATGAACCTGTGAGATGGGATTAAGCGGTGTTGAAACAAGGGGGGATAGAAACACTACGGAGAGTGTGAGCGGGAAGGGCAAAACGCTCCGCAGCAAGGAACAAAACCCCCGTGGATGGAGGGACCAAGTGTGGTGAGGAACCCGGGGGAAGTCATGGCTACGCAGGTGACCAATACCATGCAGAGGAGTGATTAAGCAGTATCTCTGTTAGGGCCCCAAAGACTCTCCGCGCCAGAGGGGAGTATGTTGTCCTCGAAAAGGTGTAAGGCCCGAAGCCTCTGAGGCTGGAGATGGGCGTGATCGAGTTTGCAGAAATAATCTATCAATGGTTGCCAGGTGTTTGTAAATTTGGTCTTGCGAGACTGAAGCCGCGCCGTAAGTAGCTCCATTGCCATGGTATGCCACAGACGAGTGAACCAAATATTCACAGAGGGTGCTTCAGCCTTCTTCCAATGTAACACTATTGTTTGTTTAGCTGCGCCAAGCATATGTAAAATTAAGCGCCAGTCCCTGTGTGTCATGGCAAGAAGGTTCCCAGGTTTGAGTCCCAAGATAAGTACGGTCGGGGTGTCAGGTACAGGGTAGCCAATCACCTGTTTAATGTGACTAAGAACCTCCTTCCAGTAAGTGGCCAATAACGGGCAATGCAACCAAATGTGGAGAAAATCCCCAGTAGCGCTCGTTCAGCACCAGCAAACAGGAGAGGAGTTGGGGAACATTTTGTGCAACCTGTGAGGGGTGTAATACCATTGTGTCATGACTTTATATGCAGATTCCCTCTGAGACATGCTGCGGAAGACCCTTGGGATGTCACGCCATAATTGCTCTCATTGTTTATGTGTGATTTCATCAGGACCACCGGATTGCCATTGTGACTGATATGTGTGAGGAGTAATTCGGGGGGCATGTTGAAGTACTTGGTACGTACGAGATATCAGTCCCCTGGATCCATCATAGGAACGCACCAACAGTTCAAAGGGGGTAAACTGACGGGTGGCTCCCTGGGTGGAGGACGATGCGTGTACCCAGTGCCTAAGTTGAAGATATTGTAATCTCGCGCTCTCGGGAAGGTGGAAGTCCTGTTTGCATTGTTTGAAAGATTTAAAAGTGTCCTCCTCAAAAAGGTCCCTGAGCGTCCGACACTCCCCTTCCGACCATGCCAAGAAAGAATGCCGATGCAGAGCAGGTGGAAAATGTGAGTTGCGAGCAATGGGAGTGTGAGGTGAGGGAAAGGAGGTAAGACCCCTGGGCAATGCAAGCTTATCCCATATATCCAACACAGTTTTTGTCGAGTACGGCCATGTAAGCGCTGCGCGGTCAGGCCTCCCGCGAAAGCCAGGCAAGATCCCACAGAGGTCGGCAAGCCACGGCCCTATCCATATGGAACCAGACCTTCTCGCTCTCCCGCACAACCCATTCCGAGATAAAACGTAGATGCGAGGCCCAGTAATATTCCATTAAGTTAGGACACGCCAGCCCCCCCGTCCTGTGGTAGCATAAGTATTTTATTAGAGAAGCGTGGCCGTTTCCCTCCCCAGATAAAATTAGTGAGCTCGCGTTGTAGGTTCTGGATTTGGTTTTGTGGTAAAGGCGTGGGCAGTGTTTGGAATAAATATAATATTTTCGGTAGCACCGACATTTTAACCGCGTTTAGACGCCCCAGCCACGAAATAGGAATGAATCTCCAAGTTCGTAAGTCCTCCAAGACGGCCGTTTTGCATTCCTGCCAATTTGCTTGCGACCAAGTGTTAAGATTGGAGGTTAGATTAAGGCCAAGGTAGCGAATGGAGCGTGAGGCCCATTGATATGGGACAAGAGACTGGAGCTCGGGAATCTCGGATACAGGAATTGTAAGATTCAAGGCCCAAGATTTCGCATGATTAATTTTAAGACCTGAGGCAATTTCAAAAGACTGTAGTAATGTATGAAGTGCTGGTAGGGAAGAGTGCGGCCTTGATAATGTAAGAAGGAGATCATCCGCAAAAAGGGCAATTTTGTGGTCCACTCCTCCGTGAACAATGCCAATGATGTTCGTTGATTGGTGAATCAAGATGGCGAGGGGTTCTATAACAAGCCCGAAGAGTAAGGGAGATAGCGGGCATCCCTGTCCGGTGCCCCTGTAAACATGGATAGGACCTGTGAGTTGACCATTAACCCGGACCTGAGCTTGAGGAGAAAGGTAAGGCGCCATGATCCTAGCAATCATTTTAGGTCCCAGCCCTATCTTTTGTAAGACTGCCCGCAAGAAGTCCGAGCCCACTCGATCGAATGCTTTTTCAGCATCGAGTGACAACAAGCAGGCGGGTATGTCCCAGTGGTGAGCCTTCCCAACCAAGGGTCCGATTCCGATCTCGGCCGGTAGGGCACCGAATCGGATTCGGCTGAACCGGATCCGATTCGGAGCCCTTTTTCCCGACCGAATCGTACGTGCGTCCGGGCGAACGAGTACGATGCGAGCGCGTGCAAATTCACCGACCGGACTCGTACGCCCGTCCCAACCGCACCGACCGACTTCGCACGGATGCGCTGCGCACCTCGCAATGGAGATGTTCCCCGGCCGGGCAAGTACGATGCGCGCCGCGAGCGAGTCCGACCGACTCGCGCCGTCCGGCTCGAAGAAGCAGTCGGAGCCGTACTTTGGGGGTCCGTGTTGGACCCCCTGTACGCGTGGCCGCGCGAGTCGCACACAGGGGGACCCATGGTCCCCCTACCTGTGCGTGTACGGCGCGAGTCGCTCGCCGTGTACACGCTGTAGGGGGCGCCCTTGTCTGCCTCGCACCCATTGAGTCAATGGGAGCCCGCGTACGCGTTGTACGACAGGCTCCCATTGACTTCAATGGGAGTCCGACCGACTCGAGTCCGATGGCATACGTGCGCATCGTACTCGTTCGGTCGGGCTGCACGGGTGCGATTCGGTCGGAAATCTCTCCGGGTCCGGCTCGGTCGGAGAGATTTCCGACCCAAATCGGAATCGGCCCCCAAGTGTGCTATGGGCCGCACATTGTCCGCGACCTGCCGGTGGTGAATGAAACCCACCTGATCAGGCTCAATGAGCCCCGGCAGATGGGAGTCAAGACACTTGGCCAGAATTTTAGTGTAAAGTTTTAGATCCGTGTTTAAAAGTGCAATGGGGCAAAAGTAGGAGCACAGCGTGAGATCTTTACCTGGTTTGGGGAGCAGTGCAATTTCGGCTAGTGTTATAGTATAACATTTTAGAAAAATATATAATTTTCTTCAGAGTAATAATATGTAGTGTTAATTATGTATTTTGTGTCTGTAAAATAATATATTGTAGGTAAAAAGTTTTATTTTGAATTGGATTTAATTAATTTGCAGTTTTAAGTTTTTTAGCCTTTCACTAAGTTTGTTTAGATTTGAGAGGGAATAGTACATTTCACCCCTTTAGTGTCCAAAAACTTCCCCAAGTTGGTTTATATTGCAGTGGGAATAGTAAATGTCACCCCTTTACTGTCCAACACCTTCCTCAAATTGGTTTATATTGGAGTGAGAATAGTAAATGTCACCCCTTTAGTGTCCAACACCTTCCTCGAATTGGTTTGTATCGGAGTGAGAATAGTAAACGTTACTCCTTTAGTGTCCAACACTTTCTCTGAGTTTGTATATATTGGAGTGGGAATGATAAATGTCACCCCTTAAGTAAACAACCGCTTCCCCAAGTTGGTTTGGATTGGAGTGGTAATAGTAAATATCACCCCCTAGTGTAACACCTTCCCTGAGTTGTTTTAGGTTGGAGTGCAAATAGTAAATGTCACCCCTTTAGTGTCCAACACATTCCCCAAATTTTTTAGATTGGAGTGGGAATAGTAAATGTCACCATTATAGTGTCTAACACCTTCCCCAAATTGGTTTAGATTGGAATGGAATAGTAAATGTCATCCCTTTGGTGCCCAACACCTTCCCTAAATAGGTTTAGATTGGAGTGGGAATAGTAAATGTAACCCCTTTAGGGCCCGATTACGAGTTTGATGATGCGACAGCGGGACCGCCCTGCCGCCGCACAGCCAAAACCGCGTGAGAACCGCCCGCCAAATAATTACTTTTTTTGTCATTTGCGGGCAATTCCTTTGGCAATGGGAACGTCAAAGGAAGTTCCAGTACGACATGGACTCAAAAGTCCATGCCCTGCTGGAACTTCTGTGTATGCACACAGGGAGGCACATGTTGTGCTCCCCTGTGTGCATCCACAAGGCGTGAGGCTCAAGGGGGCCCTGTAGGGCCCCCTTTCTTTCATCTCAGCCACTGTTTTCATGGAGGAAAGACCTCCATGAAATCAGTGGCGGAGATGAAAGTCGTAATATGCTTGGCTGGACCACGGCTGTCCCCCCAAGCATATAGATGCCTCTTGACCACTGCGCAACTGCCAGGGAACCGCGGTTCCCTGGCGGAGACGGCGGTCCCAGGCCGGCACAACCACTAGGGTCTTAATGTGCCATTCGCAAGATCCTCACTGCCGCGCCACCACGAGTCGCGTAATTAGGCCCAAAGTGTCCAACACCTTCCCTGAGTTGGTTTATATTGGAGTGGGAATAGTAAATGTCACCCTTTTAGTGTTTAAGATTTTTCCCAAATTTAGTATAATAAAAAGATGTCACACATATTTTTGCCATTTTATTTTTTGACAATTTATATTTTCTGTATACTTTTTCATTTTGTCAAATATATTTCCTAAATAAAAATAATAGCATTTTAAAGTGAAGTAAATAAAATAATGTATTAATTTTAATTGTAAAAAACACATTTTATACATATTTCTATAATGTAAATTTTCACGTTATGTTATAGTCAATATAATTTTTAAACATTTTAAAAACTTTTTACATACATTTTTTGTTTAATATATTCATTAGTTTACATTAAATAATTGTATATATTTTATACTATTAATTAATTTATACTTCTCAATTTTTAAAATATTTTTAACAACATTGTTTGACATATTTAACATTGTTAATAGTTTTTCACATTTTTTTAACATTTATTAAACATTTTTACTATATTTCCCATCGATTGGAGATAGTTTTTTTTTCTTAGTTTCATTTGGCGGCCATTTTTTTCACCATTTTGCATTCTATTTTGCAGTCTATTGGTGTTATTTTGAGTTGTTTTTACTGGAGGCAAGTCGCGGTTAGGTGCTGCTGTTTGTCAGAACAGATAAGTCAATTTTTATGGATTTTTTAAGGTTTTTGAGGGTAGGGGTAATGTAGGATGGATTAGTAAAAGTTGGGTATAGTATTGTTTAAGAGTTTTTGGTATATTTAGATGGGTTTTTGTTACTGTTTTGCACTATGTTGTTGTGTTGCGCTTTGTAAAATGTATTCTTAATGTATGATTATGTTCTTGCTAAAACATGTGATGTTACTTATGTTTTGATGATTAAAGGCCCAATTACGAGTTTGGCGCGCTGACTGCCGTACTGCCGCGGTCCCTAGAAGACCGCTGCGGCGGCGGTCTTCCACCTGCTGTATTACGAGGTATGCAGCTTGAAATGCCGACCGGGTCAACGGCGTTGTTCCCGCGTGGGCCGCGGCAGTCTGCAATGTTGCTGATGTGTACTCCGTCGCCATTAGAGCTGCGGCTTTCTGCTGAGTCCATTACGACAATACAGTTGTACTGGCGGTCCCCTTGTGGCAGTTCCCTAATGGCGGTAGACCGCCACGGTACGCTCACAGTAAAGCACCACAACAGTGCCTATTGGATGGATTAAAAAACTACACAGCTGATGGCCATTGGCTAAGTGGATACGTCTGGAATTCAAACTATAAAACACACCCCATCCCTGACCATGATCCTTTGCTTCTCAACTGCAGCACTGCAAGCTAGCCACCATTGTTTTGGGTTTTTGAAATAAGGCAGCCCTTTTTTTCATCATCCCATTTAACACTCTCCACACCATTTTTTTGTTCTTTCTTTTCATCTCTAATATCCCTTGTTTTTTCTTTTTCACATTGTCACTTACTTTAGTTTGTAGTTATGGCTCGCCCCAAAAATTTACGTTTTACAGAGACTGAGTTGTCAGTCATGGTGGATGAAATCCTAAGAGTAAAGCCACAATTGTTTGGAGCCCAAGTCCAACTTACCCCTTTCAGTAGAAAAATAGAAATGTGGACCAGGATAGTCAACAAAATGAATGCTGTAGGTACCACCCTGCGCTCACAGCTGGAAATTAGGAAGAGGTGGCATGATCTAAGGGCAAAGCATAGAATACTGGCAGTGGTCCTCCCAGTGCCCCACTACAACTCTTTCCTTGGGAGGAGAAGGTCTTGGCCATCCTGCATTCTGAGGGCTTGACAGGAGAAAGTCTAGTAGGTTACACCTCACAACACTTCAATGTCCTGTATGATTTCATCTCAGCTTTTGCTATTGTTTGTTGTCTATCTACTTTCCTATCATCCAATACTCAAAGTATTAGAGATGTTTGATTGTCAGTGTCAATGTGTATTGCTGAATATAAGATCACATGTATCAATCTCCATTACATGCCAAATAGTATTAAATCATCATCCCAGGACCCATGATATGTGTCAATATGTAAATGTATGGCCCTTCCCAACTGCATTTTGGAAACAGGTATTTAATTTAATTTAATTTAATCCATTTGTAGAGCGCATGGTTACACCACCGGTGTGTCCCCGCGCTAAAACAGACTCACTAAAAAGGAAGGGAGACAGGTACGCTAATAGGACCTAAGTTCTTGGGGAGCTTTAATATGCTGAGGAGAATAACCAAGTCTTCAGGTGTCTGCGAAACCTGGTTTCGCAAGTCTCCATCCTTAGATCCTCCGGTAGCGTGTTCCACGTTTTGGCAGCGAGGTATCTGAAAGAGCGTGCCCCCATTCTTGCTTTGTTAATTCTCAGTACAGTTACCAGCTCCCTACATTTAGATCTTAGGTTCCGGCTGGGAGTATATTGAGTTATTAGAGAATATAGATATCGTGGGCTTTTTTTTAACAGTATTCGATGACAATAGCACATTGCTTTGAACATGATTCTTTTCTCAACCGGCAACCAGTGCAATTCTGCCAAGACTTTCTTTGTAGATGCTCTTCTAGGGAGGCTTAGTACCAAACGAGCAGCCGTATTTTGTACTGACTGAAGTTTAGTCAGCCCTTTCTTTGATGCCCCTAAGTATAGTACATTGGCATAGTCCCGTTGGGAGGTCACTAAGGCATGTACAATGGTTTTCCTGGCATTCGTCGGCAGTAAATCGAGGATCTTTCTAAGTATTTTTAGAGTCCCGAAGCATTTCCCTGCTACTCTACGGATTTGACTCTCAAATGACAATGTGGAGTCAAACCACACTCCAAGGTTTTTCACCTCAGTTTATGGGTAGGTAATTGGCCTAATGTCTCAGGCCACCAGGCAGATGTCCATATGTTTGGGGCCTTGCCCACAATCATTACCTCAGTTTTGTTCCCATTCAACTTTAAGCAGTGATTTGACATCCATGCTGCCACACCTTCCAAACACATGGAGAATTGGAGAGCTGTCTGTTCACTGTTTTGAGACAACATCACAATCAGCTGAGTGTCGTCAGCGTACGACACAATTGTAACATTGTACTCCTCCACTAGATCGGCCAATGGTCCCACGTATAGATTGAATAACGTGGGGCTCAGTATCGATCCCTGTGGAACTCCCTGAGGTAGAGGTGCTCTTTGACAGGTATGATTGCTGGGCAACTTGGAAGCTACGTGAGGAAAGAAAAGATACCATCCATCGTAATGCAGTACTTCTGATACCGCTTTCCTCTAATCTATGAAGGAGCAGCCAGTGTGAGACGGTATCAAAGGCCGCGCTGAGATCCAACAGGATCATTGCCGCCGTCTGCCCTTCATCCGCGTATTGTCTCATTGTATCCGAGGCCATGAGTAGTGCTGACTCTGTAGAGTGTGCAGCTCTAAAGCCTATTGTGATGGGTGCAGTAAATCATTCTTATTGATGTGATTCGTTAGCTGCTTGTTCACTACTTTTTCAGCAATCTTTGCAACAAACGGTAATAGCGAAATAGGGCGAAGATTATCTAATACTGCTTTATCTATGGTTGACTTCTTTTTTATTGGACATACTATCGCCTGCTTCCATTTTCGGGGAACTTCTCCCGTCTGAAAGGAGCATGCAATTAGCTCCGAGATGTAAGGCATAATAAGATTGCCTCCCATCATTAGTTGTTCAGGGCGCGCGGGATCTGTTGGAGATCCAGATTTAATTCCTGTTGCCGTAGTTTTTAGCTCATCTAATTCCTGTACCATGAATACGTCGTGGGTTTCACCTACGAATGTAATATCTATTTTACGCTCTGTGCTCGCCCCCAGACGGGCTTCCACTGGGAAGGCGTCGTATATTTTCGTTACTTTGTCAGCGAAATATTCAGCTACTTTGTTGCAGTTCTCTAATGAGGTGCTTGCCTCATTATTTGAATTATCGCGTGCTTTTAATGCCTTTAGTATGGAAAACATTTCTTTGGATGAATTACTTGCTCTTTCAATCTTTCCTGTGTAGAAGTCACACCTGGTTTTCTTAATTAGTGCATGGTACTTTTTTAGTTCCCTTCTATAGCTCTCTTTATCCTTGCTACAATAACCCTTCCGCCATGCACGTTCATACTGCTTACACTCCTTTTTAGCTTTCGCCAACGTTTCATTAAACCAGGGCGCCTATGCCTTGTGTCTCTTGGGGCTCCTGGTGCTCCAAGGCGCAATCTCGTCAAGTGCAGGTATGTTACACTAACCATTTTGCAAGTGTTGGCAAGTAGAGATTGAAATGACTACAACTACCATTAGGCTCTGTTTCTGTAACTCAAAACAAGAGGGAGAGGATGTAGCCTAACGGCTAGAGCTGTCAATCTCGAAGCTGGGGAACCAGGTTCGAGTCTCGGCTGAGACGCTCAACATTCTGCGATTCTGGGAAAATCACTTAATCTCCCTGTGCCTAACAAAATGAATATGTCTGTCGGTAACGCAACTGGTGCTCATGTAAAGGGCTTTGAAACCTTCGGGTCGAGTTCGTGCTATATGAAACCCCCCCCCCCCAAAAAATATGCAATTGTGGTTCTGCCCATTCTCACTTGTCTGACATGTTACATCTGATGTTAATTCCTCATGGAGTTAATGATCTGTCAAGTGTTGGCAAGCAGACATTGAAATGACTACAACTACCATGAGGCCCTGTTTCCGTAACTCAAAACAAGATGCAATTGTGATTTTGCCCATTATCACTTGTCCAACATGTTACAACTGATGTTCATTTCTTATGGACTGAGCAATCTGCATACAATGCTTTACTCAGAGACATTTCTGCCTACTTAGCTTGATGTTGTCGTGGTCTCCTCAACTGAAACTTTTGATGGCTTGAGTGAAACCATACCAAGTGTGTACCTCAAATATTTGTAAGGCATTAAGCTAAGTTGGCTGATTGGAAGTGGCAGGTGACCCATTGACTCTGCACTGCTCACATGATAGCTAATGCTAAATATGCAACCACGTTTTGTTTTTGCCCGTATTGTACACAACTAGGCCTTGGAATGGTCAAACACACATGTTTCTTCTCCACTGTGTTGCCTTAAATGTTTGAGAGATGTCATGTTCATTCCTTATTCCAAAATGCAATATATCAGCACATCTAATGAGCTGCTCAATTCTAGTACATGTATTGCATGTCTCCTAATGTCTTGTTAACAAGTTCAATATCATAGAAATATATCACAATAGCTCTCTCTACCTATTTTGGTTTTCCGTGGTCTCTACTTACTGACACAAAATATTTGAACGTAGATACCACACTTCCACCAATAACAATGTTCTCTATTTCACAACATGTCCATCTGGCACCGCACCTGGGCAGAGCTTGGTCACCGAACAGACTCCCACTCTACCCCCGGATGAAGCCCTCAGTGATGACAACACTCCTGGAGATGTGGACATGGTTGACCGTCCTGGCACATCTGGTCAGCCTGGGCAGAAGGCAACTGTGAGTCTAACTGTGCCCACAACAACACCTCCCACCCCAGCTGCAACACCTCAGCCAACCTCTGTCCCTAACCTGTGTACCTATCACAGTCAGTAACATCTTGTGCCCCCCAGTCCTGGATTCTGAGGTGGCAATCACCAACCCAGTCACAGAGGAACCAGGAACCAGTGAGAGGATGCAGCCTGGACCAAGAGCACAGGCCCATGGGGGTAGGGTTTGTGGAAGGATAACTGTGGGCCCACTGAGTGAGCCCACTGGGGCAACTCACACCCAGGCCACCATCGACAAAGTCTTGGAAGCCTATCAGGATTCCCAAGGCATGATGGGCCAGGTACTAACAGAAATCCTTGGATTGAAGCAGATGCAGAGGGACATATACCAGGATGTGGCCGGCATCAACTCCAACATGGGCTCCTTCGTTGGGGTGCTGCAGGACATTAACACAACCCTGTACAGGGCTTTTCCACCACCATCAACCCCTTCCTGTGGTCCAACTACATTTGGGCCATCGACATCTGTGGCAGCCAGAGGAAGGGAGGCCCTCTCAGAGGAAGGCATGTCTGCAGACACCCCTGTTTATGCAGCAGTGGATCCTCCCCACGTTTTCAAGCGGGGACGTCCATGCAAAAATCCAGGAGGTGCAGATGGCAAGACACCCACCACCACCAGTAAGAAACCTCACACCTAATTTCCTTCTGTGTGTGCAATGCATTCACTTTGTGGACTATTTCTGGACAATTTTCCATTTCTGATGGGAGTAGTATTTCGGACTTTGGACTCCAGACCATTTGGCATCTATAACTATGGTTTCATTCACCATGACTGACGCACTTCCGGAGGGAAACATTGCGGCAGGCTGACGCCGGTCGCGGGAGCTCCCGGTGGAAGAATGAGGAATAGCTAATTGAAACCGATCGAGGCTGAAAAGCTGCAATCCGCAATAGGCACTGCACTGCATTATCGTAATAATAACGATCCTACCTGGTGGCCCTCGAGGAACGCGTATGGGAGCGGATTTTGGCATAGACGTCCAGCGTGGGTCTGGTGTTGGGTGGCCGCCCTGTGGCGGAGGTCACGAGCTGCAACGGCGTTTGCCGGGTTCCGGACTGGAGGTGGCAGAGTCAGCACAGGACGGCTGCTCCAAGGGGAAAATCAGCGTGCTGTAGGCTCCGACGTCTTGCATTCTAGGCGTCATGGAGTGAAGGGGCTTGCGGACTCAGCGGTTTCAGCGGTCTCAGTGGGGAAGGTACCGGAGGCAAGGAGGAGTGAAGGACAAGATCGGAGTGGGTACAAGGTACAGCAGGGGTTGATGGAAAACAATCTCCCCATACAGGTACCATTTCTCCCTATGTGCTCAGTAAATGAAAAGCTTGGGGCTGAGTGTGTTGGAGGAAACTCTGTGCAGGCCACTAGGGAGAGGGTTACGATTAAAAATACCCCTTCTGATAGAGAGTTACAAACCCCACATTTAAGGAACAGGTACTATCTGCGTCCAGCGCCGGAGGAGAAAGAATTAAGCGGGAAATTTAAAGACCAGACGTTGCGTGGGGCCGTAGCATTATCACCTGTAAAAAAGGTGCTAAAGGGGGCAGGGAAACCAAAGAGGTGCAGGCCTAAGGAAGGTCGTTTACCCCCAAAACCAGCCCCTTCCCTCAGGTCATACTTTAAAATCATGGAGCATGTTACTGCTGCTGCCCAGGGCAGGGGGAATAATGTAACCCAGTCCCCCTCCAGGCGGAGCCGTTGTTGCTTGAAAATCGTTTTTCCCCACTGGTAGACGCGGTAGGAGAAGCCCAAAACGCCCAAGATGACCAAAATGCCCAAGATGCCCAAGGGGGTCTAAATGCACATGAAGGTGGGGCGCTGGATCAAAGTTTGAGGCAGACTCAAGACAAAAATGGGACTTTTGAGATTGACAATTTGCGCCAAGCGGAGTCCTCCCCGGGAAATCAGGTTGAGTATCTGCTTCTCAATTTGAGGCAAGATCTTCTTACGAAGTTCGAGATTTCTGAGGGTAACCAAAGAGGCATTCAGGAAAAGTGTGGGATTCTTGAAGAAAAATTAGATGGAATTGCTCTACGTACTATAGTCCTGGAAGGTGAGGTAAAATCCCTGTCAGTTGCCTTATCTGTGAATGCAACAGATATTGCTGAACTTAAAGCGCAAAATAAGCAGCTACAGGAGGATATGGAGAGGCTGGAAATACAGACCAGGGGTAATACCCTGAGACATCTCAATATCCCAGAAGGCTCTGAAAAGAGTGACATAAAAGGCTTCATATGCAAACTTTTGGGCGAAGGTTTATTCCAGGACAGGCCGGATATTGACTTTGATAAAGAGATTCAAAGAGTACATAGAGATACATACAGGTTAAATCCCGCCAGGAAAACACCCATGAAAATTTTGATACATTTTCTCACGTATGCTGTTAAGGAGTTAGTCCTGGGGCGCGCCTTGAAGGAACGTTCACTGAAATATGGGGACTTTAGCTATCAAGTTCGATCAGATATTGGGAAGAGAACCGCGCAGAGGCAATGGGAGCTGGGCTCTAGGATGAGTGACTTACGGAGTAAGGGCGCCCAGGTCCAGATGAAGTTCCCTGCGACGCTGAAGATAATGTGGCGCAATAAAATGCATAATATTAGTAACCCGGAAGAGGTGGATACTTTTTTGGCCCAGATGGAGGGATCAGAACAGTAGAGGCCTGGAGGGTTCTGTCTGTGCTCTGTTGAGTTGAAGTCGCTTAAAAAGCAGCAATATAATCTCATTACATAGTTAGGTTTCTCTTTCTTTTTTCTTTTTCTTTGTGTGGATAATTTGGATTTCCTTACTCCACCCGGGGGGTCGCGAAGGGTGGATTCTATCGCCCAGGGATAGGAATGGGGGTTCCCCGAGGTGGGTGGGAGGGGGGGGGGTGCACAGGGTGGTGGGAGCAAGGGGAAAAAAAAAAGAAAAATATGTCCTAGTTTTGCCATATGTGTATATGGCCATAGTTCAGCTGCTTTAGGATGGCATCAGGCAAGGAGTCTCTATCATGATAAGATGTGGAAGAAGGTTCAGGGGAGTATAGGGTGGAATTTTGAAGATGAGTAAATCGAATTCTGCCCACCCGTTATCTTGAAATGTTAATGGTTTGAGGTCTAGGAAGAAGCTGGCTCGGGTGATTGAATATCTTAAGAATAGTGAGGCGAATATTATTTTGCTTCAAGAGACTCACTTGGAACGGGAGGAGTGTAGGTCATCCTTTAATAAATTGGGGTGGGTCCAGGAAATAGTCTATTCGGACCAGAGAGGCTGCACCAGAGGTGTCGCCTTAATTATTAGAAATAATTCTGGTATAAGGCTGGTAAAATACGAATCGGACCTCTCAGGGAGATGGTTGGTGGCTACTCTGATGATACAGGGGATTTCACTAGTATGTGCTATCTATTATGGTCCAAATAATGACTCGCCAGAAGCCTTAATGAAACTGGAATCGTGCCTTGTGGAAGCCACTGCCCCAATAATACTAGGCGGGGACTTTAACATTGTTCAAAATAAGGATCTAGATAGAACCTCAAAAGCTAAATACGTTAGTCCCCCTAGAACATCGGCAATCTTGAAAAATATGATGCTGGAGCTTAACTTGGTTGATGTTTGGCGTAGTAAGGAGGGGGGTGAGGGACATTACTTTTTATAGTAAAAAGTATGGGCACCATTCCTGCATTGACTATTTTTTGGTAGACCAGGAATTATTAGTTGATGTGGAAGAGGTTAAACATGTTCCTGCCATCCTCTCAGATCATTCAGCAGTTTTTCTGTCCTTAAATCACCATCAAAAATCTGGTGTGAAAAGGTGGACCTTGGATAGGACCATTCTATTAGATGAGGGGGTGGTATCAAGTATCGTGGATAAAACTGTTGTCTTTTTTCAAGCTAATAGAGGTTCAGCAAAAATTCAAACAGTGTGGGACGCATTTAAAGCGTATTTAAGGGCAATACTTAGTTCGATTATGGTGGGTAAGAGGCGTACCCTGAAACAGGAAGATGAGGACCGAATCAATGAGATCAAGCGCAAGGAAAGTGATCTTCAGAAGGCATCATTGGAGGGCACTGGTAGAGTCCCTGCCCTTAGTAAAGAATTAGAACGCTTACAAGCAGAATATCAAGGGCAATTGGATAAAAGACTTTTAGATAGGTGGAAAGTAAGTAAGTTGCAACATTTCTCATATGGAGAGAAGTGTAGCTCGCTTCTGGCTTGGAAAGCAAAAATAGAAAAGGCTAGGAACTTAATTCGAAATTTGAAAAATGCAGAATCAGGAGCATTATTGAATACTAATTTGGAAATATGTGCCGAGGCTCGGAGATATATGAGTACTTCAGTGGCGGTGCGTCCATTGGGGCGCTGGGGCGTTGCCCCACTAATGCCACGGCGGCACGGCCCCATTCATCGTTTAATTCTTCGTTCTACTTCTGACGCTAATTTCAATCGCGCTGTCAGTCAAACCCTGAGTGCTTCCGCAGCCCCACCCCCGTCAGCGTCCTGAATCAGGACGCTGAAGAGGTGGAGCTGCGGAAGCTCTCAAGGTGTGACTGACAGCGCACTAGTCAACAATAGTGCGCATGTTCGGTTTTGGGCTGGTCATTTTTACGACCAGCCCGAACATGCGCACTAGCCTTCCCCTTAGGGAGAGCGAGGGTTGCTTCATGCGCAGCCCCCGGTCTCCTAATGGGCGGGGAGTATCCCTGCTCAAACCAATCCTGGCGCTGCTGGAGCAGCGTCAGTATTGGCTGAGAGGGGTTGCCAGTGACGCGGCTGTTCCTGTTGAGAAGTTGAAGAGCGCCAACGAGGGACCCCGGCCCAGGAGCAGAGGCGGGGGCGGCGCACGGACCCGGTCAGGTAAGTTTTCTTTTTCTTTTTAAACTCCCCCGGCCCCCACCTCCGTGCGACCCCCCCCCCGCGAGTATTGCGATCCGCGACTGGGGTTAAGTGAACAGATGAAAAAGAAACGTGAACACAGTGGCAAACCGCGCAGGCAACTTCGAGCTCGGAGCTCCGTCCAAAGAAATCTTTGTTTAATAAACCTGTCATTTTGATGATACAGCGCTCCTCTGGCAATTTAGGCATGTTATCTTGTTCCACTTTCAGCATCATTAATGGCGGCGAGATAAGGTAATGGATTGTTGAAAACAAGATCTTCATGAGAGGGAAAATGCGATAGCGTTTTAACCACAGCTCCGTTAGTACTGTGCATCAACTGTGGAGCACGCGCTCTGGGCCTCGCGCACGATCAAAACACTCACAGTTGCCCCGAGACCCCTCAACCAACTTCTTTCTCCAGCCTTACACAACCAACGGAGCAGCAACTTACCCGACCACCTGTGAAGCGCTTTGGGGCCCCAACAAGCGGTATGAAAGGTCTATAGAGATGTTACAACTATACAATACCAGTTTCTAGTCAAAAGCAAACTATGGTTCCAAATTCCATAAATATGCTAATGACACAGAAACTATTTATTTATTAAGGGTATTTTGTTACGCGCAGGGATTTTTGCCTTTGTCCTCCTCAATATGCGTTTGGGACCTTCACAAACATTGAGTGATGCTTGGGCTCCAGAAAGGACGTCATTGGGTGTCTGGTTTAACATCTGGGTAAAATGTCTTATTTACTCTATTGTCTAAAAGGAGGCTGGTAGTAGGAACGAAGGCGCGGGCTTGTGATGTGAATGAGGGACCGAAGAAATTGAACTTTCCATTCATTAGTTGCCTGAATTCTAGAAAAGCTGGAGACTTCATTTGAGTTCTCATTACAACTTTCCTGATAACTTCGATTCGGGTGTTAATGCGATTGCAAATTTTGCTGCAAAACCTGGTTTTCCCCCAGGCATGTTATACCTCTTTAAGCAGAGAGAACATATGCGGGAGCGGAGTGGATTCGTTTTTGTAATGAGGGTAAAACGTGCTGAGATCAGTTCACAAACAACAGTTTCCGTTGTCGGTCAAAACGAATAAACGGTGTGGTGATACCGTCCCGATAATTACTATATCCTGCCATATTTTGGGCGCATTATTACCTCATTGGCACACCTGCGGATGTCGTAATGAGCCGGACAGGCCCACATTCTTATCTTCTCATAAATAGTGTAGTAACACATATGGGTTCCGGAGTAGCATGCTACTGTGTTTGCAAGCTACTGCTGTGTTCTGTATATTGTGCCGAGACCCCTCATCATGCTTACCTCCCCCACTGACATCCCAGGCCCTCGCTGCACATTGCTCGCTCCTTTAGAAGTGGAGCTGCGGCATTTGCTCCCTTGTGAAATGGATCCAAATATCCGAGTCAGGCCCAAAGCGAGAGATATGTGCTTACTGTGTAACATGTGCTTACAGTGGCCAGACCTCTGATGTATGGCATTAAAACTGGCCCTGTGTACATGCCCCTAAGTTAACACTGATGCCAAAAACATGGATTGACTTGCAAACAATGAATGTTAAAAACGTCGAGGAATGCATTTCAGCGATTTAGTTCCTCTCTTACTTTACATGTTTACTTAATCTTGCATTCCCCACGAGTTAGCTATTTTATAATTTTGTTGTTTATCTGTATTTTTTTCTGTGCATACTTTGAGGCTTGAGCCATGCCAGGTGTTTATGAGGGGCTTTGATTGAGCATGCAGGCGCTAAGGCTAAAGCCAAACAAAGTGCCTGTCAGTGGGTTGGCCTCTCTGCAGAGCACACAGAACAATGTTTGTGTATTCCATTTGCAACTGAAATTCTGTGGAAATGTGTGTGAAGGGGGTACACTGATGTCAAAACATTTGCAAGGCAAAAGTAAGAGAAATTAAGGTGCTTATATTTGAGGGAGTGCAGTGCATGTTGGGGGTGGTGAAGTGACAGAGATGTGAGGAAGGGCATTCGGGGAAGAGTGAAAAGAGGATGCTGAAGAGGAAAGAGAGGGTTGAAGATGTGCAGATGGACAAGATATGCAGAGAAAAAGAGGATACATATCTAACATAAAGCACACATAATTGGAAGGCCAAAACTCCTTCCACAGGCCTCAATGCTATTTAATTCACAGACTCACTATTTCAGAAGTTCAGAATTTAAACATTTTCAATGTTAATTATTTATAAGAAATCATTGTTGTTACTCATTTATCTTAAACAGCTAACACCCAGTGACAAAGCCAATCATACTGACAGGCTTTAGGCGTATGTCAGTTGCTGTGCCATTTATCTGGATAAAATTACATCTCAGAGAGAAACCAAAATACCAGTCTGATGGCACACTATGAGAATCACAGAAATGTATTTGGCATGTTCCTTTATAGGGAGCACCCACTTTTTTCATCTCACTTAAAGGCCTGTCTGCACATATTTTTATATGACTGGTTACATCCAGCAGCTGTGGGTGCTTCCCTAAGTCTGGTTAGAGCATATTTTTCCAAAGTTAATGCTGCATGCAGTGCAAGACACTGGGCAAGCATACATTTTAAAGGGCTAAAGTTGACATGCAGACCAATTTACATATTACAGTAACTGTTGAACAAATTAATGCAAGAAGATACGGGCAGTTTTTAATGTGTTTAATATTTCAAGACTATACGTTCCCATTTTAAATTTCTTTCTCAGGAGAGGGACTCTCCCTAGACCCCAGGTTTGTCCATTGAACTTGTTCACATCACTAACTAGTGTTTTCTATTGGAAAGGGTAGAGCCAAAGCAGTCTTGCTTAGTACCCTAGCCCTCCTCTCCAGAAGTCAGACTTGCTTGGCAACCCAGAAATTCTCTGAAATAATGTATGAGTTTTCTTTTATGAATGCCTAGAAGAACTGAATTTTAGTCCATTTATCATCAGAAATAGTGCTGAAAATCGCACCAAAAAGAAGCCATTTTTAAAAAAATTCTTCACGGGGGATAACTCCGAACCCCTATTGCCATCGGCCTACGCTCGCTGCGCTCACTCGCATACGTTGATTCGTTCTGCATCGACTCACCAGTTTCAAATTCCACCAGCCGCCACTGGAGTACTTTGTATAGAAGATATCTCTCCCAGGAAAGAGAGCATAGAGGCCTGGTTAGATAAGACAGAGCTCCCGCGATTAACTAATGAGCAAAGAGGCTATTAGAGGCCGAGATTACGGAGGAAGAGATCAAGATACAAATTAGGAAAATGACAGGGGGGAAGGCAGCTGGGCCAGATGGCCTTCCTGTCGAGATTTACTCTCAACTACTGGATAATATAGCTCCAGACTTGAAAATCCTATTTAATTTAATATATATAGAAGGCGAAATAGTTCCACGGTCATGGGCTGAGGCAACTGTAATGCTAATTTTGAAACCAAATAAAGACCCATTGGAAATAGACTCATATAAGCCAATCTCACTTTTGAATTCCGACTATAAGATCTTTTCAGGGATAGTAGCCTCTAGGGTTGCCAAGGTCATCAAGGGAGTTATTCATCAAGACCAGAGAGGTTTTATCCCTGGGAGGCAGCTTAATGAGATTACTTTTCTGATGTTAGGGGTTATAGATTTGGCGGAAGCCCAGAATTTACCTGTGACGGCAGTAGCTGTAGATGCTGCAAAGGCTTTTGACCAAGTACACTGGGCCTATCTTTGGGATGCCTTAAAGTGCTTTGGGTTTCCGCAGAACACTGTGAGGGCGGTTCAAAATCTGTATTATTTGCCCAGAGCTAGGGTGCTGGTGAATGGGGAGCTGTCAGAGTGGTTTGACATCACAAGAGGCACTAGGCAGGGGTGCCCCCTGTCTCCACTTTTGTTTAATCTCTATATAGAGCCGTTTGCATCCCTGATTAGAGCGGACTCCACCATCTCCCCCTTTAAATCTGAGGGCTTGGTGGCAAAACTGGTTTTGTATGCGGACGATCTCATTCTTTATACCACTAACCCAGAGTCGGCAATTCCCAATTTAATGGCCAAGGCGCAAAGCTTTGGAAAGATTTTGGGTTATAAGGTGAATAGTGGAAAAACCAAAATCATGGAATGGAACCAGGCCAAGCACAGTTTGAGGCAGAAGGTCCAAATGCGGTACTTGGGTATCCAAATAACACAGAAGCTAGAAGATGTGCCCAGAACTAACTGGAAAAAAGTCAGTCAAGAGGTGGGGAGCCTACTGGCCAGGTGGGCTAATCTACCTTTAAATATTTATGGCCTTGTCAATCTTATTAAGATGATCGTCCTTCCGAAGATCACTTTTCTCTTTAATTCAATTCCCTTAGCCTTTTATAAAGAAGATTTAGCTAAGCTCCAGGGAAAGATTGGCAGTTTTATCTGGTACTCGAAGGGGTCCAGGATAACCTGGAAAAGGTTGAGGAGGAGGCTGGAGAAGGGGGGGTTGGCTCTTCCAGATCTCCTGGCATATTGCCATGCATTTCATTTTAAGAACTTTCGTATGCTTATCAATAAAGTTGATCGTCTCCCCTGGGACTACTTTTTTGGGCAATGTTAAAGGATGTGAGTCAAGGGCAGAGCCACTTTCTGTTTAAATATGGAGACCCAAAGTTTTTTAAAAAGGTGAGACTGAAGATCTTGAATGGGGGCTTAAGAACCTGGATGTATTTCCGAAGAAAACTAGGAGTACCTTACTATTCGTCCCGGGCCCCGGTTTGGGATTCACCAGGAACCCCCGGATGTTTGAGAGACCAGCTCAGTCTGCCACTAAAATCTGCAAGGATATTTACCTGGGGAGATCTCAAAGCGGCATCTAATCTAGTGAGCTGGGAAGTGTTGAGTAACTGTACTAGGAGGCAATTGACAAGGTTTAAATATTACCAAGTCAGTTCTTGGTGGGCCACACAGGCCTGGGTAGAGGAGAAAGAGGACTCCTGGCTTGACCAGGCGTTGAGAGTAGGTTCCCTGAAAAAGGAAGTCTCCATATGGTATTGGGTCTTGGTGGAGGCAGATGAGGACGGTATCTCGGATATCAACAAGCTTTGGGCAGAAGAACTGGAGGGTGGAAATCCTAAGCAAATTTGGCTTGACTCATTCTCTATCTCACGAGCTGTGGTGAAACCTGCTGCATTGAAGCGTAACCATCTTTTCACTACTTATAGAGTCTATTGGTCTCCAGCCAAGCTGTCAAAAGCTACAGGAAATCAGTATGTATGCCCAAGATGTATGCTCTCATCGGCAGATGACATCCACATGTTTATGACGTGTCCGACGATTGCATTTTATTGAACTGAGATATGTAATTTCCTTGCGGAGGCAACAGGTAAACAAATTAAGGTAAGCCCTAAACTTATATTCTTTGGGCTCTATCAAGATGGTCTAGTTCGAATAAATACTGTTAGTTCTAAATTTGTTTACTATGCTATACTCCTTGTGAGACGGGAGATTTGTAGACTTTGGAAATCCGGAAGTCCACCTTGCTTCTCTGACTATCTTAAAAGCATGATTTCGACAAGTCAGTCGGATATGGCCTGTGATCCTAAAAGTCGGGAGAGAGTATGGATAAGGATGGTGGAGTGGAGTCAGCGCTACAGTAGGTCCAATGATTAAGCCAAATTTGCTGTCGGTCCTGGCTCCCTTTGTCTCAGGTCTATCTGAGAAGGGATGGAAGTCGAAACAGCAGTGTTCTTGTGTGGTAAAGCTCTTCTCCTCGCCTCGGCAAATACGAGCAGAGTGATATCAGCAAGAGAGTTGGCAGAATGAGGACAAAAAAAAAGGACTGACTTCACTTTTGGTTTTCCCTGTTTGGTTTGGCAGATTGTTCATTTTCTCCTTGTTCACTGCAATAAATACACTAGTCACAAACTCATTGCCTCCTGTAGTATCACTCACTTCTAGCAATGTATATATACTCCCATGTGACCTTTACAATGCTAAAACAAGCTACTTGTGTAAGCATGGATATGTTGAATATAAACAATGTTTAACTCAGGATCACAACCATGTCACGCCAACACATACCTACAAGTGTCTTGTCTTATAATATCTTTAGTACATTGTTCCAAACATAGGCTGACATGGTGTTATAAACATAGAAAATCAGACATAACTCTAATATTCTGTGTCAGTGATCACATTTTCAGGTGCAGACCTTAACAACATGGAAGGAGGGGACACATCAGACAATTTCCTATAGAATAGGCAACATGAAAATAGTTCTACATCATCAGCTGGAGACATATCGCCTACCTCACAAAGGGAATCCCACATCATTTAAACCAAGAAACAGACACATGGCAGTACAACAATTTCTAACCACAGGCTCATTCCAATCCAGCGTTGCTGCATCTGGTAGAATGTCACAAACAAATGTCAGTGATGTGCCGCAAGCACTTTGGCTTACAATGAGGAGCTACATCAACAGCTACATACAGTTCATACATAATGATGATTTAGCCAATGTGAAGGCAGGATACCATGATTTGGGCCCAGCACAACATTGGGCTGGAGCACATGATGGCACACATTTTGCATTAGGACCACCACACCACGAGTCCAATAGAAGCCTCTTACCTTCCATCCTATCGCTGTACAAGCTGTCTTGGTACAGGATTTGAACAATCAAAGTCTGTGACAGACATTCCCAAGAGCAACCCATGTCCACTTCGTACATCTGAAATGCATCATATACCTGCTAATGTCACAACTCTTAAATGTCCAAATGAAGATGCCACGGTGAAGGTATCTAAAACAGATGAAAACAAAGATATTAGCTATGACACCATACATACGACACAGTTCACATAGACTACTTCTAGAGAACACAGTCCAAGACGCAATTCTAAGCTAAATAAAACAAAACTAACAAAACAAACACCTTTCTCCAGATTTTGCCAGAGCTTTATCTTCCTGGTATTTTCCATAAACATACTCCTCACATCATCAGAAAAAGAGTTGCTTTAATAGTCAGAGTCATGACTTCTCTCAACATGCACTCATGTTGTCGATGAGATCTTGACACAAATCGGCTCCTTCCTCTTCACCACTATCATCATCATTTGTCATTTCAGGATCCTCACCCGGTGGTTCATCATGGTCTCCATCCTCTGCAATATATGGGATATTCTGTCGCAGGGCAATGTTGTGGAGCAGGCAGCAGGCCACGATGATTTGACACACCTTCTCGGGGAGTAGAGGAGGGGTCCCCCAGTCTTGTCCAGACATATGAATCTGGCCTTCAGGAGCCCAAAAGCCCGATCCACTGGCCGCCTTGTTCTTCCATGGGCCTCATTGAAGAGGACTTCCTCTGGGGTTTTTGGATTCCTCAGAGGTGCCAACAACCATGGACAGTTGGGATACACAGAGTCTCCTAGATGGAAGACAGACTAACAATACGTTACACACTTTCTGATTATACTACCTGACATTACCCATACAAAGTTAGGACAGATCAAACTTACCAACAAGCCAGACACTCTCCGGTAGCAGTTGTGACATCAGCTGGGGTATGGTGCTGTTCCGCAGTATGAAGGAATGGTGGGCTGATCCTGGGAACCAGGCACAGGCGTTTAAGATGTACAAATCTGATAAACAGACAACTTGCACGTTGATAGAATGGAAGTGCTTCCTGTTACGGTACACTTGTTCCCTGGCTTGCAGTGGCACTAAAGCAATATGGGTGCCATCAATGGCTCCAACAACATGTGGGAGGAGACCAAATCCACAAAAATCCCCTTCACATTGGCTAAATCCTGACATCTGGGGAACTGTATGTAGCTGTCAATGAGTTTCATCATTGCAGAAAGCATATCTTTGAGTACACCACTGAACATTGGTTGCGACACACCACCAGCTATAGCCCCAGTGTACTGGAAGGAACCTGTAGCCAGAAAATGTAATACTGCCATAAGTCTCACTATAGATGGAATACATGTGGGATTCGTGTTTTAAGGTAGTAGATCAGGCTCCAACAGATGACATAAATCCTGTATTGTTTGCCTGTTTAAGCGAAGCTTCTTGATTACATGCCGTTCTTCCATGGTCTAAAGGTCTGGAAATGGGTGGTACACTGGAGGCTGTTGCCTCCTCCCTCTCCCAGGGTACCTATGTGAGGAGTGAAAACTATTTTGAACACAGATCACAGTGTACAGAGTAACATATATGAAGAGTAAGCCAAAAGTCATGTGACAAAACATAACTGCTTCAGAAAGCAATACACTTAATTCATATAATCATTGTCTACTGTTCAATAATCCCCATTGTCTCCTTGACATGTGTCTGTAACAGAAATTTGCACATCATCCCTTCAGAAATGGAAAATGTGCACAATAATGACAATTTCATGAAATTTTAGGTCAAAAACCTTTAACCGGGGTGTACAGTGCACTGCGCACATTTTGCCTTTATGCAAAGTAACGTACTACACAGATAATGTTTGTACTGGAAATCACATGGGAATGGAGTATTTCAAACGTAAACATGTTAGCCCTCATTTGTAGTGGTGGTGACACACTTAATAGTCATCAATACTGTAGTTCCAATTGCTCATATGGCAGATGCCCGACCTTACATATAGGACATTTGGAACTACCGCCGCTGGCGGAAGTCGACCATGCAGTGGGCGATTGCTTTCACGGTGGATACAGCCATAGGCTACCGTTGGTGATTGTGATGGTCGCGGTTCAATGGCTGTGTGCGTCTACGCTGATGACCGCGTACATGGTGTACATGTATGCCATGGTTTGAAAAACAAATCACTTGCCTCCTGACAATGCTGCTATCAACACCTCCTCCATTTTAGCTGCTGTTTGCCACCTTTGGGAGCAATCGTGCCCGGCCAAGCAGGCAAATGGGTCCCTGCCTTCTCTCCAGAGGAGCTCGAGAAACTTGTAGAAGAGGTCCTTCCCCTGTATGGCCAGCTCTATGGCTCACCTGAGGCGCAAGTAACTAACTTACATACATATTTTAATCTGTTCAACTCCACCCTTTCCATTCCAACAGGCTACAATGTGCCATTGAGTGCTAGAGTGAATTATGATTACTGTAGTAAATATTTTGATGCCTACATAGGAGAATCATGTCCTGAATTGTGTATCTACTGTACTTTGTGTACTTAACATCACCATTGTGATGTGTGTTGTGTGTTAATCCCTAGGTTCTACTTGTGGTACATTCACATATCTATGCATGTATGCTTTTCATTATACCTATGATTAATTTGCTAATCAGATCATAGTAAATGTGCAACCTGATACTTCTTTCCATTGACCCACATTGTCCATGTGTGTCATTTACTTCTGACAGGCCCCTTACTCCCACAGGTCTGGTGTCGCTTTTCCATAAGTAAGGCTTGCACAGTACAGGCCTATTGCACATGTGACACAATAACAGGGCAGATAGTTGGTTACTTCTGAAGAGTTTTCGATATGTGAATCACCAGCTTTGTTACAATCAACCAATCTAACAAGACATACAATGGTATGTTGAATGTTGAATGTCATCCCTGTAACAGTGCCACACATGGAAAAAGGTGTGTCCTGTGATGGCAGTACATACCACACAAACTCAATCAGAAATAGTATGATATCCCATTATGTGCACCACATGTCCACACATCGCCAGAGAGGTGCTGTCAATGACACACATGCCAGCCCTTACTTAGTGACCTAAGTCTTAGGATATAGTCTATACTATGGTACTAGCCTGTATGAACTGTATGCATCAAGTCAATGGGCCTGACTGTAAAGGTGTCTGTACAGTCATCCAAAGTAGTTTACCCTTCAGAAGCTCACAATGGTGTGTTGTGTTTCATAGTATCTCACATCACAGTACATGTAGGATGGCCCTGGGTTACATGATGATAGTGGGCTGCCTTAGTCAGTGTAGGTCATGACCAGGGTTGATGATAGTCAGCAGATAACTACAAAAGTGTGAATTCATGTCTTTGTTGTGTTTAGCATGTGAGACTGACACGTGTAGTGTGTTAACTATTGAGTATTGCTTGTGCTAGGTGTGTACAAAATGTGTGTCAATCAAACAGATATCCTAAGACTTGCAGTTATAATGTGTGTATTCATCTATTGTATTCATATAGGTCAACACCCATCAGAAGCTGTCCATTTGGAAAGCCATCGCCCGGAAGGTGCAGACCCTTGGGGTCTTTCGCCGGAGCAGCATCCATTGTCGTAAGAGGTGGAAGGACCTGAGGAGCTGGACCAGGAAGATCACAGCGGTCCAGCTGGGGCTGTCCTCCCAATGTGGACGGGGAGCACCGGACCCTGACCCCCCTAATGACCCACATACTGGCGGTGGCCTACCCAGAGCTTGATGGGCAGTTGAGGGCTCAACAGCAGTGACAAGGGGGTGAGTCCTGACCAGAGTCATACATGTTACATTACCAACTTTGTGTGCTACAAGCAGGCATTTCCCCATCAGTACTGGGGGTGGCCCACATGCGCAACACAAGCAGAGTTACTGTTTGTGTAGGTCTGGTAGTGGGTGCATGCTGATGTGCGGTGTCTATTGTCTTTATGACCATGAATACAACCCAGTCAAGTCCACTACCAATTTGCTGTCTTGCACAGACACATGGCTGAGTGAAGTAAAAACTCTGCTCTTGTTGTTTGATGTTGTGGGTGACAATTGTACCAAACAGTCCACTTGTCTTCCTTATGGAAGGAGTGATGTTCCCTCACTACTGACTCTCATGTGATGATAGCCCTATTACATGTGACATGGCATACAGTGCACTCTTTATGTAGTGACTGGACATCACTTCTCATTGGTAAGTTGGGATTCAACAGTAACATGAACGTGCAAACATCACTGGGTGCCATCAGCATTGAGTGGTTACATGTTGCCCAGTGTACATTTTCCTGTTGTCACTTCATCTGCAATGATGTTAGAAGATTCATTCATTGGCTGGAGACATGCATCATGGAGTGAGATGTAGAAATGTAGAGATCTTATGTGAGCATCTACACTCAGTCTTACAAGGCAGTTTGTGTTTGCTATACCAAATGGTGTGATGTGCCTCCCATTAGGACTATATTGCCCCCACCTCTTCATGTCATTGATATTCCCTGACACCCAACAACCTTCAAAGGTGTATTGGCCTGTAGGACTGCAATCTATGATTGGTGTTATCACCTGTACCAAGCAGGATTGGGGATGTCCATATGGCTATATGAAGTCTTGTGCTGTGTGATTTTGGAATATCTATCTCCCAAAACCTTGGCCCTCAATGTTTCAAGGCAACTTTTCTATGCAACATGTGATACATAACTAAACTACTTCAGTACAGCTGTCATTAGACTTTTCAGGTAGTGGATATATGATTTGAACTCAAAAGTGTCATCAGTGTGCAATGACCATTTGCATGTGACATGATTTCTGCCACAGCACATATTGATGGTACATTGGTCATTAACTTGACCTTCATGATATCATGATGTATTATGATGAAAATGGCAATTTGCTGTAATCAGGGCCTTGTGTGAACAATGTGTAAATGTAAAAACTTGTATCCATCCTATTTGGTACCATCATTTTACTATGGTATACTACAAGTGCCAAAGTATGCAGGGTGATCAACTATCCTAGTATGGGCATATGGTTGGAGTGTTGAAAAGTCCAACAATACATTTGGAGCTGTCTCAGGTTGTGACATAAGTGGAATCAACTGTTTGCAGCTTCTGTCGCATGCATGCATGCATGTGTCCATGCTAATTTTGAAGCCTATATAGTGAACCATGAAGCTGGTGTGATATGTGCACTAAATAAATGCTTTCTGTTGATATGTGATGGTCAAGTCATGTATAGAAATGCAGTTGCAATAAACCTATTTTACATGTCATTTCAGATGCATTCAGGGCAACCGAAGGAGAAGGGGCCAACATTGTTGGGGACACAGCTGGTCACAGTGGTTCCAGACCCAGTGACCAGGATGGTGTGGGGAGTGCCACAGAGGACACAAGCCGAAGTTCATCATCAACCGAGTCATCCTCCGGTGACACTCCCGAGTGGTGGCGGACCCCACAGGATTAATTTCACCTCCATCCTTGCCCGCCACCCCTAGTTCCATCGACACCCTCCCTGTTGTCCCCCAAACTGTTGGCTGAGCCAGCCCCCCTGAGAGGGGAGCCATCTCCTTCACTGCAGGCACCTCAGCCCTTGCCTGTGTTACCCCTCTGCCCTGAGGAGGCAATTGACCTCCTGAGGAACATCTCTGTGGGTCAGACTGCACTACTGAATTCCATCCAGGTCCAAGGCAGCCAGCTGACAAAGATGGTGGCCTACCTGGAAGGCATCCACTGTGTTATGTCTGGCCTACAGAGGTCTTTTCAGGCTCTGTCCTCCTCCCTCGCGGCAGCCTTCCACCCATCCCAACATTCTAGCCCACCTCCTGCCCCTTCCTCATTCAAATTCCCTATTCCCATACCTGTCCCAAGCGCACGCACACATCCCCACGCACACACTTTATCAGACCCACGTACCACACACAAACAAAAACCGCATACAAAAGCAGGCATGCAACCACTAACCAGACACTCAACCCCCTCACTACCACCACCACCGCTAACATACCCCCAGATATCACACCCATACCCACAGACTCCTCCACAACCACCAGCGTTCCCGCAGACACCACACCAACACCCACAGACCCCTCCACAACCACCATCATTTCTGCAGACACCACACTAATACCCACAGACCCCTCCACAACCACTAGCATTCCAAAAGACACCACACCAACACCCACAGACCCCTCCACAGCAACCCGCATTCCCACAGACACCACAGCAACACCCACAGACCTGTCCACAACACCCAGCATTCAAATGCTCACAGTCACCCACACAACAGACACCTACAGAACACACAGTAGATACAACACAGCACACACACCTCTCACTTCCACTCCCTCTACCTCCCAAACCCAACTCCCTCCCAAACTTTCTCTAAATTTTTCCCATGAAAGTGTTGTGTGCCCTTGCCCTTAACTCTGTGTCATCCAACCCTCCTCCTAAAGTCCAAAAAACATCTCCCAAAGCCCAAACCATCCCTTCCACATCCCAATCCACCCTTGTAAAATCAGATCCCCACCCCACTAAACCCAGCCATACCCCTAAGACAGCCAAGAGAACCCCAACCCATCCTTTCCACATCCCCACCCCACTAAAACCAGCCATATCTCTAAGTAAACCAAGAAAACCCCTCCCAAACCCCAACCCATCCCTTCGACATCCCAATCCACCCCTGAAAAACCTGATTCCCACCCCACTAAACCCAGCCTACCCCTAAGAAGTCAAAGGAAACCCCTCCCAAAACCAGAGCCACCTCTTCCTAAACAGCCTTCCCTGCCAAGCACCATCTATGTGTTGCCTGCTGTGCCCAATGGATGCCCCTTTGTGAGGAAGTTCCCTGGCAGTGTCAGTAAGGGCAAGTTTGATGGCACAGCATTGTGCTGTGGCACAGATTCCTAGAATGGACTGTTTTATCTGATGTTTTTCTTCTATTCATTAAAGCTTTTCACCATTTGGAAGACATTTGTCCAGCCGTTACGTTTCTAATTATTTGATGTTATTGGATAGGTAGTGATGTGTGACTACAGTTGTGTTGGCTTCATCCTGATCCAAGTGAAGTGGTTAGTATGATGTGATCTTGGACCCAGTGCTGGAGTTACACAGGACAAGGGGAAATGTTGAATGGATGTATATGTGGGATGAAATCTAATTGGGGCTCACATTGCATTGGGAGTTATATTATATGGAAAGCATTTCAGCTTGGTCTGGCCAATGTCAACATCATTAAGGTTGCACTTCTCCCTATAATGTAGGTTGGATATGTCTGTGATGTGTTCAGGTTAGATATTTGTTTATCCACACATGGTGGGTGTTATATTGTCACATCTTTGTGGAAATTTATATGGACAAGTGTCCATTTTCCTGTGTGTACCTTACACCTACTTTAGTTAAATGTGTGACAGATGCTGTTAGTTCTGTGTTTGCTTTCATTACTTGCACTTACACATTACCTCTGCATGGCACTTGGTTATCCTTTTGGTTGTCCTTGATGTATTTCATTCCACAGGTACTGTGCACCTAGATGTTTTAAGGCATGTGCAAACTGGACTGCGGCCCAGGGCCCCAGTCTTTCAGGGTTCCCCCTGGTAAAGGCACACCTATTCTGCAGAGAGTGTTTACATTGTGCCCTTTGAATGCTTCTCACACTGGTTATTTGCAATCCCATTTACTGACATTACCCTTTGATGTGGGTGATGTGTGAGTCCAGTACAGAGTTGTAGCAGAGAAGGTGTGTTTCAGTGTCATGACACATCCATACAGATGCATCTTTGATCTCACAACAGGACCTAGGTCTTGTGCAATGTGAGGGTGTCACAGAGATTGATATTGATTAGAAGGGGCTGTTATGTGACACAATTTAATGCGTACATCACTATCACTGATTATGAGAAGTAAACACGTCTATTTGTATAGAGTGTGCCTATGCAGTGTCAGTGACCTGGCCAAAGAGGGCATCATAGAGCAATATTTGGGTTATACATTGATAACAATTCCGAACAGGATCCCACAAAATATGTTTGGCCCAGGGACCCCAACTCCCTTGCCAGGTCCATGGTGGGGCATCGGTTTGCTGAGGAGTCTATGCAGACAGGTAAGAGTATAACTTACCATTAATTGCGTCCGTGACGGTTTTGGTTTTGGACGTCTTCCAGCAGGTACAGAAGTGGCAGGAGGTGGACGATTGGCTCCATGGCAGCACAGGAGGTGTAGAGGTGAGCACAGGTGAGTTTCGGCCTTATATCTCTCCCTTTCCGACAGCTCAAATGCTGTGGTTTGACCGCCACATTCCTGCCAGCGGTAAGGCACCTCGTAATTGGGCCGGCAGTAACACAGGTGGTCTGCCCTCCGACAGACAGATTGGCCTATCCTACCACAGTTGGGATTTCCTGGCAGTGGCGACGGGACCGCGTCGGTCTTTTGTGTATGTAAGCACATTCCTTATAATACAGTGGTCAGACTGCCAGCGCTGCAGCGGGTAAACAGCCGACACGGGTGTCACATGACCACCAAACTCTTAATCAGGGCCTAAGTGTTATCTATGTATTTATTTGGGACTGTAATGTATTGTACGGGTGGAAGTTTAATGTTTCTTTTACAGGTTTGTGTTTACGGATAATTTTAATGGGAAATTGGAGTTTAGAATTTTTTTTCAAGGAGATCTTTTTTGGTTTATTATAACCCAATTGTTTTTACTTAGATATCCTTATTTTTCGGGTTTCCTGGAACTTTTCCTTTTTGAAATGTTTTTTTTTATTTTTATGGAACCTACAGACTTTGGATTGCTTCGAGGGATTTTGATTGGATTGTTAATATGTTTGCATTTTTTTCAGGCCTTTTTGTATTCGTTTTCTCCATTTTTTTGGTGGATTATTATTTTTTGCTATGCAGATTTGGCAAAGATCTGCAGCTACAGAACAGTAAGTTTTATTTTAATTTTTTGTTGTGGGTGGGAAATGTTATATAGCATTGTTAATGTTACGTTAATGTTTTTAAAAGTGGTATTCTTTGCATTATGTTTTGTGTTTATTTGATTTTATGGATTGAATTTGTTTTTAAATTGGTTAGTTGGTAGTATTATATATATTTATTATTATTAATATTAATATCTGTTATTATATCAGTGATTAACAATTTCTCTATTTTATATAATTATTTCACTGATGTACTAAAATATTTATATATAATTATTACAAATATGCATATTTGGTTTGTTGTGTTAGAGTATGTTGTAGTTTTTGAGGTTTTGAGTAGGCCAATATTTATTTTAGAGGATAAATGTGGCTATTAGTTCTAAGTAGTCTGGTTGTTTGGGGGACTGGTCTTTTCTCTGCCTGGCGCCATTTGCACTGAGCAGTCTCCATCCATCAAGCCTCTCTTGTACCTTAGAGGAGAAGCAAACACTTGGGAGCTGATCGGAGCCGGAGCCGGAGCCACGAGCATTTTGGAGCCGGAGCCACGGGCATTTTTGGAAACACGGCAGAAGCCGCAAACGCCATCTTTACGCGGCCGGAGCCGCGAGCATTTTTGTAAACGCGGCAGTAGCCGCAAATGCCATCTCTACGCGGCATAGCATAGTTCAAACGCGGCAGAAGCTGCAAATATTACGGAGCCGCGAAAGTGTGGCAGAAGCCGCGAAAGTGTGGCAGAAGCCGCACACAAAGTAACGTAACGCTGCAGGAGCTGCAAGCCTTATGAACGCGGCCGAAGCCGCAATCCGAGGTTTCTTAACGTGGCTGGAGCCGCGAGCCTTTTTCCCAACGCGGCCGCAGCCGCAAACAATGAACATTAAAGCTGCTGGTACCGCGACTCATACCTTGGAGGTCGTTTGTTAATGCGGTAACTTGTGTTTTGAATTGGTTCACTAGGTACTTTCTGATTGCGTTCAATCCACAGACCCTGGATCCTGTTTCCACGGTTTAGCGCCGACCGTCAGTGCCGACTGCCAGCTGAGTCAGAGAGGACAGTTTGAGGCTCGGAGCGGAGCAGTGTAGTCCAGTGCAGCCTGTAATAATCGGCCTCGGACCCCGGTGTGGTGCGACAGGGCAGTACCACAGTATTCAGGAGTGGAGGTGAACCAGGTGAGCCCCCGCAGTGGTGAAGCAAGTGGTGAAGCAAGGCGGGGACAGTGTTTAACACTGACTGAGGGCAGTCCTGGAGAAGCCTCGTGATTGAGCAGTCAGAGCACCCCGAGCAGAACAGAGTGGCCGAGTGGGGTGCATGGAATTGGTGCTCTGAAGCAGGGGGGGGGGGTCTGTTTGTCCCAACTAACACGAGCGCAAGTTGCTTGCGGCAATTCACCTTTTTTTTTCCCCGTGGAAGTGGCCCAGTGGTCAGTGGGTCCAAGGTTATCTGTGGCAAGTGGCATTATTAAAGACAGGGGAGTCAGCCGGTCCTTTGGAAAGCCTAATCTCAACAGACTCCCAGATCCCTTGAAAAGTTGTGGCTGAATTCTCTAAAGGTGTTGTTGACCGGACAAATTTTTTAGAGATACGTCAATTTAAGCCCTACATTCGCCCAGCTGTTGGCCACACAATGAGATCTGGTAGAGTAAGGGGCCAAGCACAACTGTCATTTCAAGAACAGTTACAAAAAAGGCGAAGAGTTGCCAGGAAAATGCTAACTCGTTCCAAAAAGAATACCCAGGAGGCAAACGAGTCTGCCAATGAGAGTGTATTGAGTAAAAATGGGCCAAGCACAAGCCCAGGGGTGGTCTTGTGGCCCGTGGGACAAATTAGCAACCCATTCCCAGTTGGAGGAGGAGGGGGTCCATCTCTTCCATCTCTTCCCAACCAAGTATTAAGGATTTCTTTAGACAGAAGGGTGTTGTCCAAAACGAATGCAATGGTGATGTCAATCTGTCCCCCGTACTGGTAATCTCGAATACAGACTCAGCCGCATTTGAGGACCTTTCTCCCCGCAGGGAAGAGTTGATAGACAGTGGAAACCAAGTATTCGGCCGTATTCAACCATTGCAACAAGTCGAATTAAATCAGGTCGTATCTGCTGCAAATGCAATGGTGATGTCAATCTGTCCCCCGTACTGGTAATCTCGAATACAGACTCAGCCGCATTTGAGGACCTTTCTCCCCGCAGGGAGGAGTTGATAGACAGTGGAAACCAAGTATTCGGCCGTATTCAACCATTGCAACAAGTCGAATTAAATCAGGTCGTATCTGCTGCAAAAAAAACACCGAACAAAATGGTAGTCAATGTCCAAGTTCATGCTGTTCAAACCAACGAATATATAAAGGTGGAGTCAACCAATACGTCAACGCAGCTTGGTACGAAAACAGAATACCAGTCAGTGGACACTTTCTCGGACTTCCCAAACTGCACCATGTTTCCTAATGACAGTGATGCCTCTGTTATCTGTATGGGGGATGTGCAGGTTAACAGAGTGTCACAAGATCTTTTGATACCTGGGATGCCAGCCTTTGGGATTGACGGGAAAAGTGGGAAACTGGGTTAACCTATTTGTGAGATAACAAATGATAAGAATATATTAGGCATATTTGGTCCAGGGATATGTGATGATGAACAGGCTCCAGATGATCATACAATTTTAATTCCTGTGAAAAATGAAAATGTAGATAACCATCAGGGTGTTGAGATATTAGGTCAAGTTGATATACCATTGAATCCTGCCGATTCAACCCCGGGGAAACCTGTTAATTCACTGAACCCTGCTGATCTTTTATTCCTGGTCAAATATGAGGTTATACCTAATGATGACGTACACATAAAAACCAATAAAAGTATCGATGATATCGGTGTATGGAAAAGTCTGCTAAATACTATGAATGTTATAACAAGTGCACTAGACTTCCACTCAAATAAACTAGAAATTCAGGTGGATCTTTTAAATACTTTAGCAGTCTATGTGGCCGGTATTGACACAAAACTTGACAGGATTGGTGGTTAAGGCCCAGACCGAGGTTAACGACCAACTGATAAGATGCACATGTTCTCACATTCTGGATAAAATGTCTGATCTCCCAGAAATTGTAGGTTCCCTTGTGGATGAAGTTAAAAAAACAACAAGATATCCTGCTCTGGATCGCAATCTGGTTTGCTTTAAGAAAGGAAGTGATAATGAACATAGTGAAAACAAGAGTCAGCAAGAAGTTTGGACAAAGGTGGGTTGTGACAACCCTGGATCTCTAAAGGAGGTAGAAGGGGTGGACGAGGCTAGTCTGTGTCCAGATGGATTAGTAGGGGATAGTAAATCACCGATTATCGCTAAACCACAGTGCCTAAGCTCAGGGGATAGTCTGAGCTAGTGCCCTCAGTTATCTAAACGTTCAAGGAAAAGGTTGCGGAAAGCGCAGAATAAGGCCAGGAGGTCAGCCGCTTTGGTAGCTATAGTAGCAAAACCAAAGGATTATTATCCTATATTTAAACCATTGGTTAAGAAATGTTTACCTCAGGCTGGTGTCAGGGTAGATGGAGATTCTACTTCAGTTCTGCCGGCCCTAATAAGGGTAATAAGGATAATGAGCAGGGTCCTGCAAATTGTAGTAATAATAATGTTTTTAAACCTGATGCTATAGTCAAATTGGATTTGGTAGTTACCAATGATGAAGGGGTGACTAGGCAGGACAATGAACTACAGGGGTTTGGTCATTTGCATAATGTTCAGGGACTTGCAAATGGAAGTATTAAGGATGCACTTAAACCTAATGGCACAATAACATCAGATTTGGTAGCTAACATTGATGAAGGGGTGTCTAGGTTGAATAAAAATCCACAGGGGTTAGGAGTTTTCCAAAAGAACAAGTTGCCGATACCCTTAAGTGGTTAAGTACGGCAGAATTGTTAGAATCTACTAATACTCAGAATTTATCTTCATTAAAAATATCTTCAAAATCTACCCTACTAAAAGATAGTAATTTGGTATATTAAACTCTTCGTGTGGTAGACAGGATTATAGCTGTAGAAATGGGGATACAAAACTAGTTATGCACCCCCTGTTTGAATCCCAGGGGCCCTATGATAGTCTTAATCGGGGTTTAATCCTGAAAATCATTTCAACTATTCCTGATTTAGCATTTATTAAATCTAATGATTTGGAGTCAGTTCAGTTTAAACAGGTCCAGCCCAACTCCCTTCGAGAGTCTACTATTACAACTTGGTCATCAAGTGATATTGTTACCAAGATCTTAGGATCGAGTTTGTTTTTTATGGAATATGGAATTAACCCCTTCGGTGCGCGGCCGATTTTCGCCCTGTGCGGGGCGTTTCATTGAGTGGGCGGGTTCATGACGAGCTCAGCTCGTCATGCGCACACGAGCACTGCGCAGCATGACGAGCTGAGCTCGTCATGAGCACCGAAGGGGTTAAGGTTGAGATTTGGGTAAGTGTGCAATATCCCCCGATTTTGAAAGTGCTGGCCCTAAAGGTGGATAAAGGCTGCAAAGCAGTAGAAAGTTATAAGCATAATCCCGTACTTAGAGGAGCAGTGGGTCCATCAAGCATTCAGTCTTGCAGTTCTGGGCTGTTGATCACTAATTCCCAAATAGAGGGTAGACTCTGTGAGTGGCTACCCAAAAATAATGTGCGAATGGAGGACTGGTCTTGGTTGCCAGCTTCATTGGCAAGGGTTCCTCGAGGAGACAGTAATTGACCGACTGGTGCTATGGATGTCAATGTAAATGAAATAAGTCTATGCTCCTGGAATGTCCATGGATTGCCTCACTTATTGACAGACCCTGACACAATATCTTTTCTAAATTCATTTGCAGTTCTAATATTTCAAGAAACATGGTGTGAACAGACGACCCCTTTGGCTGGATTTAATGAATATAGTATTCCAGCGGTGAAAACTAAAACATATGGCCGCGCTAAAGGTGGTTTGGCATGCTACATCGCGGCCGACTTAAATCTAGTTGTGGACGTGGTAGATTTCAATTTGGGTTGGCTTCAATGTCTTGTGGTAAAGACTAATGACCTGATTATAATTATACTTAACGTGTATTTGAGTATTGGTAAAAATAAGTCTGCACAGCTATATATTTTGCGGGATGTGCTGAATACAATAATAGTTCAATACCCAGATGCGGGTTTAATAGTATCAGGTGATTTTAATTTGCAACTAAGTCGGTTCTCAGATTTCAACTGTAAGACTAAAGGTCTGGCAAAAGAATGTTGTGACATTATGTCTGAGGCTGGAGTTAGCCAGTTAAAAGAAAAATTTAGGTTTACTCCAACGTTTAAGAACTCTAAATATGGATCTATTATTGATTACACATTCGTGTCAGACATTCTGAGAACGTATATGTCTGAATATAAGGTAATCGGCCGGCCAAAAAGTGACCACAACCCCAGGTTATAAAATGTAATCTTTCTATGAAGTTTCACTCTAAAACTAATGATCTCCCCAATATGGCACACTCTGGATATAATTTGAAGAGACTGGTATGGTATCTAGCCAAAAAGGAGGAAATTATGCAAACTGCTCAGGTTTTAATAAGGGAATGCGACTTGGGAGCCCAGGGTGATATGAATATGATTCACAAATGGAACTTTATTACAGGGTCCCTTGTGGGGAAATTTGCAGCTGGCAATACTAGGAAAATTAATACCCATCTAAATACGCAAAAAATGTGGTTCCCCGCAGAACTACGAAAGTTAAAGAAATTACTTAATAAAGCAGTTCGAGCGGCATATGCACATAGATTTTGCCAGTCCTACTCCGTGTATAAAGAAAAATTGAAGGAACTTAAGAAGACATATAAACAAGAAGTATGGAAGGCCAAACTTAAACATCAAACTGGGCTATGGAACAGTTTACTATCTGCCTCAAAGCAAAACAATGCCAAAAAAATTTGGATGGTCATTAATAAGCTCGAAAGGGGAGGTTGCAGGGCATTTTCTGTAAACATATCAGAATCTAGTTGGGTTCTGTTTATAGCTAATCTGTATGGTTTACCGGCCCAGAGGGAAAATTTTCCGGATATGTTAGTTGGTGGTGTGAGGAATAATACATTATTAAACATCGTGGAGAATGGTGAGTGTCTGGACTTGGATTTGAATTCCAAAGAAAATTTTATCGAGTCCAGTTTTAACCAAAAGTTTGATCTGGAAATTCCAAGCTGTGACCAAGTATTGATCCTGTTAAGTAGGCTCAGAGCAAATGGTGCCCCCGGTCCCAATGGGTTACCTAATGCCCTGTTTCGGGCCAATAGTGGCATGTGGGCTGGCATTCTGCAACGTCTATTCAGGGAAGTGTTGAACCTGGGAAAGGTCCCAGAATCTTGGCAAGGTAGCATACTGCAACCCATTTATAAGAGTGGCCCGGTGGCAAATCCTGCTAACTATCGATTAATTTCGCTTACCGATGTTGATGCAAAGGTGTTCGCATCTACTCTCTTGATGGAACTGGAAGATTGGGCTTCGCAGGAGGGCATTATTCCTTTTAACCAGACTGGATTCCAGAAAGGACAATCCACTATTACAAATCTGTTGGCTTTAACCCTACTTACGGAGAAGGCTGCCTTAAATAAACAAAACTTATACATTGCTTTTATTGATCTCAAGGCAGCCTTCGACTCTGTGCTACGAAACCTGTTATGGAAGAAATTGGTAGAAAGGGGTATTTCAAGGAAATTGTTGAAGGCTATCGTTCTTCTATATACCGACACCTGGGTACAAGTTAAGTTGGGTGACGGTAATTCCTTATCAAAGAAGATAAGAACGTATAACGGCCTCAAGCAGGGTTGTGTCCTTGCCCCCTGTCTATTTAATTTATTCTTATCAGATCTCTCCCAGCACCTGGATGTCGTTAATGGGCATGTTCCTAGGTTGGGGGGAGAAAATTAGTTACCTTCAGTATGCCGATGACACCATCCTTGTGAGTCATACTCCAATCGGCCTACAAAGACTTATTACCGCCTTTGATGATTATATTCAACAGAATGGCCTTGAATTGAATGTTAAGAAAACCAAAGTGATGAAAATTGGTGTAGCTAAACAGAAGTTTAACTCTTGGAAGACTAGAGCAGGTACAATCGATATTGTTAAGACGTATAGATACCTAGGGGTGGTGTTTGACAACCGTGTGTCTTTTAAATTTCATTTTAAGGATCTAAGGGCCAAGGCTGTGACCTTGATCCACGCTTTTAAATGTCTAAAAAAATCATTGAATTGCCAATCATATGACTTTATACTTAAAGTAATTAAAGCCAAACTACAACCAACCCTCATATATGGTTCTCCCATTATTAGAGGGAAAGATGCAAAGGTACTCGACCTATTGGTTGTCAAGGTCTTCAAAGCAACCTTTGGGATTGCCAAATCAGTGTGTCAAGCAGGTATAAGATTGGAGTTTGGTCTCCAGAGACAGAGCCTGGTATCAAAAGGAGCTTTTCTAAAATGTATGGTTGCATTGTCAACATCAGCACCAGCATCTTTAGGGAACATTTGTTGGCAAGAAGTAGATAAGTCGTTTTATGCGGCTAAATGGAGATCCTATATTTTAACTTCTTTAAGAGAGATAGGCCTGCAAACGGCATTGCAAGATTTGAACATATCCAATTACAAGCTAATGTTAAAAAGCGTATTAAAACCGAATCGCTTAAATTGGATAAGGCTGAATTAGCAGGAAAAAATTACGCATGGTATGTGATTAATTCATACCAAACCTTGCGTATACAGCCGTATTTGAATGCTTTTTTCTCAGCAAAATTTAAAAATACGTTTCTGAGGTTACGAATGGGATTAAATCCAACAAAGGAGGGCACAAATTCGTGGATTAAGCAGTGGCCGGACCCTGATTGTAGACTTTGTGGACGGTCACAGGAAACTTTAGTCCATATAGTGTGTGTATGCCCAAAGTTGATTAATATTCGACGAACATTCTTAAGACCATGTTTCTTGAAGAGCGGGGTGAGATCTGCTCGTCAGGCTTTAATTATGTCATTATCTGGTGAATCGATTCCTCTATTGTGTCATTTGGTAAAATTTTTATTGGCAGCTGAAAAATGTTTTGATATAATAAGGTAGACCTCCAGTATTTCTATGGTTGTGTTACCTAATAGTATTATTTGGCTTATAACTCTTATTAATTGATAATCATGTTGCGAAGGTGACAATTAGATATGTCAAAATAGATGTGACACTATTACCATAAACTAATGCACTTTATCTGTTTTAATACGCAGATTGTTGCAATAATCGCATATTAGCACTTTATAGTAATGCACTTTATTATTGCTCTGATATGATGGTCGCCGTATTAATCGCTCATTATCGATGCTATGTGAATAGACCTGATTTTATTGATACGTTTTATATTTGTATATACAGGTCAGTTTTTTATTCTATGTGTTGGGAACATGTTTTGCTTTCAATGGATTTTTTAATGATCGATTATGTTTTAAAGTATGTGATGTGAATTTGTAGTGATTGCAATGATTTTAAGTAATCAAGCAATAAAGATTATTATTATTATTAAAAAAAAAAAAAAATAGTCTGGTTGTTTGTTATTTATTAAAATTTTGACTTTACTTTGTAGCATGACGTACATTTTTTCAGTTTGTGTGTTACGTTTAGGGCCAACTTCGGTTACAGACTGTTCTATTCTCAGTTCTTGGTAGTTTTTTTTTTTAATGCTTCGATAAATTTGTATAATGTAGGTTGAGTTCTGCCTAGTGTGGATTGGAAGGCATTATGCCATCCTTCCACTGTGTTGTTTGTTTTGGCTTCCTGTGCCAGGGTGCTGTCATAGACCTTCCACCATGGTATCTGGAATTTTGCTTGGCGTCTATTTCCTGATCGATGCAGTCTGCCAACCTATGTATCTTCCAAATAGTCCATTAGCGGACTAAGTTTGTCTTCATTTTGCTAGTAGAAAGGGCATTATATTAGTAAGTTGTAGTGGTTGACAACCTCTGTGACAGGGACACAGGCTAGTGTGATAATTGTTTTTGATCTCGAAGGCGAATTGGCTGTTAGTGGCATATTCTACACTTAGAGTAGCTTTTTGGAGGGGGCTCCATATACTATGATTAAAGTGATGGTAACAGCCTTCTATGGCTGTGTGGGGGTATATTTTAAGTATTGTTTGAATCATAGCTTGTTCAAAGTCTATGATTATTTTCTGGGGTTAGTAGTTATTCATTTGCTATTTTATATAGTTTAGGAGTTCATAGTAACTACTGCTTTGTTTACTATGGAGTTACGCATGTATGAAAGGGATATTGGTGTTCTGATATTCACAGTGTTTGGTGTATATCTGAGTGAATGTCTTGGGGCACCTTTTGAAGGTCCCATCCATCACCCAGGTTTAGCATTGGGTAAGTTTCATTAAGTTGTTTGCAATTAAGAAGATAAGCATTTGTTTTTCATTATTTTTATTGTCAATCAAAAGGAAGGGTTCCTCTTTATGTGTAATTGTTAAATGGTCTGGCATGCTAATGTCCTGTTCTCTTCTAGGAGCAGGTGGGGTGTCCTTGGTGGCTTTCTTAGTGTGTGTAAGTAGACATTTTAAAGTGGGGATAGATGGTAGTTGGTCAGTTATGTGCTCTGGTGCTTTAGGTAGTATGTCTTTAAGGATTTTGGTTGTGGGTTCCTGAGAACTAGTGCTTGCCTCTCCTATTGCTTGTTTAAAATTTCTCTCACTTCACTTTCTGTAACATTTAGGGGGTGGTTGTGCTCTTTTACATTAATTACAACATTTTCATTTGTAGTTGCCCTTCCATAGCATGCAGTAGAATAATATTTAGTACATTTCCAGCTTATAGTTTCTGTTGATGCACTTCCTTTGCTGTAGGTGTAGCACATATAGACTTAATAATAGCTTTTCTATTTGCGAAGTGATAAATTTGGCGCCTTCTGTCATTATATGTGTAAGTAGTATATTCATATAAATATATACTATAGTTAAACTTTGCATGTTAGTCATTAATATATTTAAAAATGCAGTTACTTTTATTTTAATTTCTTGTATGTTTTGTTGAGATGTTTAGCATGGTTTTGCAGCTTTTCCTTTCAGCTTGTTTAAACGTGGAGCAGATGCTTGTTTTCTGTTGATAGAGGAAAAAAGTTTGAGTTTGTGAATTGGTATTTTTGCTAGTTTGTCGAGGTTTAGGGAGTTAGGTTTGTTTTTGGACGCTGTTTGGGTGAGTTTCTAATTTATTATTTATGTATACTTACTTTATTTTATAATATTGGTGCTTTGTTAAAGTTGAGATTTTGCAGCAGCTTGTAGGTTTGGAAGGTTTTTTATTTTCTTTCAGGTAGTCTGTGTAAAACGATAAAAGTTACAGAGTGTGTTACTATTTACTTGCTAATTAACAATTTAAAAAAAAAAAAGATATTTAATTTTAATTTTCAATATAAGTATTACTTACATGGATATGTAATTGTAGAGATCTATATTTTCTTCTATAATTGTTTGCAGCGAGAATCTGGCAGAGTTTCCTCCTCTTGCAATGTTTGTCATTTTTGTAGTAATTATTTGCTTTAATTAGTATTCCTTTTATATTGTTTTTTAATTGGTTGAGTTGTTTGATTGGTTAAAGTTGTTTATAGTGCTATTTTATTGGTTGGTTTAGTATAATTTGATTTTGTTTTTATCAGTTAAATGTTTTTTTCAGTAAGCGCTAATTTATGTTTCCTTTTAGTAGTATTATATATATAATTGTCTTTATTTGAATATGAATGTATTTGTTTTGATATAATATTTTAAATTGTTATTTACATTTAAATGTTTGTAGTTAAAAATAATGTTTTAGGTGTATTTATTAAATATTTAATTTATGGGGCTAATGTTTAATTTTTGGTTAATGTCATATATTTTAATTTAATTATAGATTTTTTAAAGTTTCTGATTTTTTAAAGTTATTGATTGATGTAAAAATAGGGTTTTTGGTGTTATTTTATTGAACTTATTTCTTATTTTGATGATAATTTTGTAGTCAATATTGCGGTTATAGATATTTTTGACATGCTATATGTTTATGTATAGGTAACGATATTTGTGTTTCCGATATTTTTGTTATCGATATATGTAAAAAGTGATATTTCTGTTAACGATTTTTATATGCTCGATATTAGTGATTTTTAGAGTTATGCATAGGGAGTTGATATTTTTGTTCTCAATATTTAATTTCTGATATTTGTGGAGTTCAATATTTATTGGATTAATATTATGTCCCTGATCCCTCTGTGATCTGTTACCTACTCTCCCTCTTTGTCTTTCTAAACTGCCTATTTCTCACCTGCTGCGCACCTCTCACCTATAAATCATCTCTCAGACGTCTTTTTCTCACCAGTCCCTATCTCATCTGTCTCTCACCGGTCTTTTTATCACCTCTTTGTCACTTGTCTCCCTCCTCTGTCTCATCAAGCACCTGATTCTACCCTGTATCTCGCTATATCATCTCTCTTATCTCTCTCCTTCTCCACGTCTCTCTCAGCTGTCTCTCACCAGTTTGTCTCTTCATCACCCCTTTTGCAACTCTTTCACCATCTCTCTTGACTGTCTATCACCAATTTCTTCCCGTCTGTCTTCCCAACCGCTCAGCATTTTTTTTTCTAACCTATCAGTTATCCCCCTTCTGAGCTCTCTCGCACCAATCTCTCTTTCACGCCTCAATCACATCTCCCACTCTCCCTCTCTCAACTGTTTCTCTCCCTTCTCTTGTGGATGTCTCTTTTTCACCTGTCCGCAATCTCAGTTGTCTCTCGCAAGCCTGTCTCTTTAGGGAAACAACCATTACAATGTAGTCATTACAACGCACTACCTTTACAACGCAGCTGTTACAACGCCACTGCCTTTACATCGCATGCCATTACAACGCGTGCCATTACAACGCATTATAAGGTAAGTAATGGGGATTTTTTAGTTTTAGGGTGGGTATGGGTTTTGGGGTACATGGGGATAGTATTTTTACCCCTACACTATCCAACACTTACCCTACTGTTGCACTTAGTAGAGTGGGAATAGTAATTTTTACCCCAACACTATCCAACACTTACCCTATTGTTGCACTCACTGGAGTGGGAATAGTATTTTTTACCCCTACACTATCCAACACTTACCCGACTGTTGCCCCCAAAGTATTATGCGCTGTAATGTTATGCATTGTAATGGTATGCATTGTAATGGTATGCGTTGTAATGGTAGTTTCTAAAAATGCGTTGTAATGGCATGTGTTGTAAAATCATGCGTTGTAATGGTAGTTGCGATGTAAAAACCGCGTTGTAAAGGCATGCGTTGTAATTGTTTGCGTTGTAACGTCATATATTCGTCTCTTTATCACCCTTTTCTCATACCTATCTCCATCTCTATTTCTGTCTCTCCTCCATGTCTCTTTCTCATCTGTGTTACCTCTCGTGCCTGTCTTCCCATCTCACTCTGCTCTCTCTTTCTTACTGGTCTCTGTCTCCATCAATTCTCTCACCTCTCTATTTCTTCAACATCTGTCACCTCCGCTGTCTCTCTTATCGGTCACTTTATTATTTCTCTCTCTATATCTGGCTCACACACACACCTCTTTGTCTCGCTATCTCCCATATGTCTATTTGCAGAATCCTCTTTCTCTTATCTGTTCTTTTCTCCCTGGTTATCTATTAACTCTCCCTGGTCTCGCTCGTCTTTGCTGTATTTCTATTTCCTCTCACTTAGTATGAGACATGGAGATAGAGGTCTTTATGCCACGCATTTTCTGTACTAGCAAAAATAAATAAATTATGTTGCAAGGTTGTTACATTCTGCTTGAAGATGCCGTTGTATGGACTTGCATGCTGATTGTTTTTTGAGGACATCACAATGCACACTGCAAAGGACCAGAGCCCTCGGGTCACAGATGGTGTCACTGCTCAGATGCAGGACACAACATATTGTTTTAATGCAATGTCGCTATTGCATGCAGGCTACAGAAATTACACAAGGCTCACAAGAGCCCTGCTTAACTCCTGTTCCTGGCGTGCCTTTCAGTGGCAGCTCCTCCACTATGGTGGAGAAGCGTTGCCCCACTGCTGAAATACAGTAGACAGAAGAAAAATAAAATGACAATAAAACTATTTTATTGTAATTTTATTTTTCTCTTCCATTGCACGAGTCTAGGGTGGGGCGGGCCATGTTCATAGCGTCAGCAGCAGGGGGAGGTGGTGCTGTAGGCACTGCAAGTGCCCATGCCAGTTTGGCCGGCCATCTACGGCTGGCCAAACCAACTGGACAGCCGGCCAAACTGACATGCGTACTTGGATATCTCCAGGCTGTTCCTTGGAGACATCTGCCGCGCAAAGGGGTACAAGCTTTGCTGGAGCACGAATAATGCCTGCTCTGCCCAATCCCAGCACTTCTCTCATGCTGGGAGTAATAGCATGAGAGAAGCCCTGGGATTGCGTGGGGTCTGGGAGCCAGTGCTCATGGGAATTGCAGTGCCGGTATGGGAGCAGAGGAGCAGTGCAGCGTGGGAGCAGCTGAATTGCGGCGGGAGGCAGGAAAGGTAAGTCTATTTTTTTATTATATTTTTTCCCCACGCTGCCCCCCTACATCGGATTGGCTGCAGCCACCGCTGGTGCCTTTGCAGCTTCTTGGGCCAGGGACCGCAAGGCGAGTGCCTGAGGTAGGAAGAAGTCCATAGATACAATCTTATGTACTATTTTGAACTTTGGAGATAATTTATAATTTTTTTTACATAACAATGATGCATATGCTCTTGCTATAACTCTTAGCCCAGGCGGTTGGCACGGCTCAAGCTCAGCTCTCCCTGCCAGTCTTCTAGCTTGCCCACCTCTACTACGGAGCACCGACAGGTGGCACCCTGGCTACAATGCTGCAACCTAACAACTAAATATAAGAGATGGGTGGGGGAGATTTTAAGCAATGGAAGATGAGCAGATGGGAGGCAGTTTCTCTGGTGCAACAGGCAGAAGTCGAAGTGAGTAGGTTCTTTGGGGAACAATGTGCCCATACTTTTTTAATTTGCTAAGAACAGTTACCATACTTTTTGTCAAAAGACCACCGTCCTGGAACAGTTAATAACAACTGGACTGAAAGGGAGGTGGGGGTCTCCTGTGGTGTGGAGCAGTAGCGGTCGGTGGTGGGAGTGCCGCCGGGCGCTGACGTGGGGCGGGGGAGGGGCAGGGTGTGGGGTAGTAAACTACGGATTATGGCTGATTACAGGTAAGTACACATATAAATAAATAAAACGAATTTCGTTGCACGCGCTGCATCGCATTTGGCGATGCAGCGCGAGAAACGAAATTCGTTTTATTTATTTATATGTGTACTTACCTGTAATCGGCCGTAATCCGTAGTTTACTACCCCCCACCCTGCCCCTCCCCCTCCCCCGCCCCACGTCACCGCCCGGCGGCACTCCCACCACCGACCGCTACTGGTGTGGAGCCAGGAAAGGGACATGCAGCTAAAGAAGAGGCAAGCTTTCTCACCAGGGAGCCTGCTCCCTGAAGGAAGTTTGTGCAATTGGATAATCAGAAAATGTAAAGACTGCTTGGAAGCCAGTATTGGCTTAAATTACTTGAATCACTTGAAGCTTCATGATGACAAAGATTTATTCTTTTTGAGAGGTCATGTAAGGGTGTTAGCATCTGCGCTCTGGAGTAGTTGCTTTTAATGGACACATATAAAACATTTAGCACTAAGTACAGTCTGCGTATTATTAAATTCTATATTTTGAAAGCAAACCCAACGCAAAGTTTTTGTTAATCTGGGCCTAAATGTAAGCACTATATAATGCACTGTCTAAGCACTTATATACCATCTACAATGCCACATGGGTAAGGCGCCTTTATGTATGCTCTCTTCTATTCCACTATGTATTTATCATCACAAAATTGTGCAAATAAAACCAGCCTACATACAGTATGTCTGAAATGGCTGCAATTTCATCTTAGAACGATGCGAGTTTTTTGCATTTAAAGTGGAAACAGGACATACCATTCCCAGAATTGTGAATGCAAAGGTACGATGCACATCGATAGAACTGTAAAACATACGACTGCTGATTGAGCGTCCAGACAATTTACTCAAAGTTGACTGGCAACTAACCGTGGATGTCTGCTCTGCACTGCTGCTTGCAGCTGGAATCAGATTGGGCCTCAATAACACCCCACAATGGCATGATGCTCTAGTGGTATGGTCATCACATGGGCAGCATAATATGAGGTAACTGGGAAAACCAGTAAAGTGCTGGCTCCTGAAAAATAACATCGCGCGGGCAGAACTACAATTACACGGTTTGCTGCACCCAATTGTCTCTAAGTACACAGCCGATTAGGATGAAAGCATTTGCCTACATTCGCAATAGTCATTTTCTGCCGCAGTAATCAGCGCGATGGTTTGTTTGGGTGCAAATACGGTCAAGCAGAAACGGATAGCTCCAAAAAACAAGCTTGTCTGTATAAAGTAGTGCCAGTATTGTAACAGTCTGTCTAGGGTGTTCTGAGAGCTGATGGTAGAGTAACTGCGGAGACGTGTATCTGAAAACACCAATATTTTAAGACATCCACTAAGCTTTTCAGAACATTTATACAGAATTTGTAAAAACTTTTTATATAATTGCAGCATTGGTCGTATGTCACGTTGCATAAATGTCTTTCTTACATCTTGCCCACGTTTGACACTGCACATTTCAATTTAAAGTTAGAGTGGAAATGAAAAAGAAAGAGAACAAGTTAACATCTCTACCATCTCATACCTGCATCTTGTTGGAGAGGGAATCACATTTAAATATTTTGACATGAGAAACGAAATTATGACACCTCTGAGAGAAAATGAATAAATATGCACCAACTATGCATTCAAGAAAACATGACAAGACAAGAGAACCTTTAGTTACTGCATCCTAAAAGTATGCAGAAAAGATGTAGCCTAGATGATATCATTCGCGTAAATAATATCGACTGTGATTTACTAATTGACAAAGCATTATATTTCATTAACGTGCGCTAGAGACGTGAAAATAGTGAACTCTCACGTTATGGAATTTAGTTCTAAGCATTTCTATAATCATTTATATGCATTAATAACTAATGAGAATTTATCAGATATTATGATGGGAAACAACCTTTACAACGTGGTCGTTACAACAACCGCGTTGTTACAACGCGATGCCATTACATCGCAAGTCATTAGATCGATGGCGCTCCAACCTAAGGAATAGTATCATTCACTATTCCAACACCTTCCCTACTGTTGCGCAGGGTGGAGTTGGAATAGTAAATTATACTATTCCTAATGTTGGAGCGCCATCTAGTGCAAGTCGATCTAATGACTTGCGTTGTAAAGGTATCGCGTTCTAACAACGCGGTCGGTGTAACGACCGCGTTGTTATGGAACGCGATGTAAAAGCATGCGTTGTAGCATGCTATATTCATTATGATTAACCCTGATTATGATGGTGAATGTTACTAAAACCTTTTGTGTGTGAAAACGTGTGCACCGAAATGACAAAAAGAAAGTAGGTTTTACACATTCCTAATTAATGATGCATCTTTGAAACTTTCAGAAATTGAATTTCACACATGTACTAACGTTTTACACTTAAAACGAATTCCTGAATTTATGGTTTAAAATATATTTACGTTAGTACATTTGAAAAGTAGTAGTGTACCATACTGACACAAGTTATTTGTAACCATACTAAGGGGGTGATTAGGATGGCGGGCGACCCTATTGGACAACAGGAACGCCCGACTTGCTGTTTGCGGTCCCGTCACTGTGATTACAATGCAACTGCCTCCAAGGAGGTCGCACTGTCTATCTTTTGTATTGTGGCGGGTGCTGTGTGCTGCATCACACGCCAAAGTACAAAAAATAGACAGGAAACATATCCCTGCACCACGTGGCAGGCACGATGCGGTGCCTGCCACATGGTGCAGGGGTATGTAGGGGGGCACCATAGGTGCCCCCCAACACCCACATCCAAGGGCCAGGGGAAGGGGGGCCCACTACGGGCCCCCAATGTCCCTTTCCGCCAGCCTTTTCATGGCGGGTAAATTGCCATGAAACGGCTGGCGTCGAGGGACATCATAAACCCTATGGGGTGCCTGACAGGCACCGCCACCATTGTAGGGATTATGGCTGCCTCCGACGCACCGACGGGCTCCTTGAGCTCGTTGGATGCGTGGCGGTCGGGCTTTCCGACCGCCATCGTTCCGCCCGCCTTTATTATATGGCGAGTGGAAAACATGCACACGATGGCGGTGAGACCACCGCTGACAGGCTGTCGGTGGCAGTCTCACCGTCATTGTAATCGGCCCCTTGATTTCAAGTGCATCAGAGTTATACTAGAATCATGATGTCTTTCTATTCCCTATGAATGTATGTTTAATAAATAAATATATATATATATATGTGTATATATATATATATATATATATATATATATATATATATATATATATATATATATACTTTACATTATATTAGCTCAAATTAATGTGGGCTTGACTGCATTCATGAAGTCTCTGGACTTGCTGAATCCAATGGTATGAGAATATTCATCAGTATAGTCAAAGCCGTGAAACAGTGTTTTCTTTCCTGAGTTCTCATGTACTGTACAAAATACTTTGCTACATTTTTCATTACAGTCCGGAACAGCTGCCTGGGAAACTGTCCTTTTGAACTCGTTCATGTGCTCTTGCTAAAGGAGCATTGTTCCGACGTTTCACAAATTGGATTGCTTAAGGACTGCGTAATTGTCCTACCTTTTTCTCTACATTTTGTGTCTTCCTTATGTCGCTTGACACTTATCCTATACGGACTGACCAATGAACTGAGTGGTCTGACCAGATGAGGTGACTCCAGGAGGGGTCACCCCCAGAACTTTAAGAATATAATATTGCCCGGGAGCACCTGCCCGCTGGTTGTGAAGGACTGGCTTCGGAGTATGAGTCGCTGTGAGAGGGTGTGCAACGATTACGCACACCTACAGTCCCTTACCTCACGCCCAAGGGACATTTGGTCACCCTTCCATGCCTACTTACAGTCTATTGAACAGGACACCACTGAGTGAGATCCCACTTGTTGGAAATACTGAGTTGACTGCTGCCCTGTGTGAGGGTTACATGTATGTTCCTAGACTACTTCTACTACAGCCTTGCAACGCATATATATTTGAAACGCACACTTGGGTATGAAATACTTAGCCATTGAAATAATTGGTGATGTGATCATGTCTATGTTTTTCTATTCCTTGAATGACGTGCAATGTCGTGGTTGTTAATTTGGAAAATCAAAAAAGAAATAAAAACAATTATATATATAATATTGCCCTACATTGGACAGGCGGCTGGCTTTTTTTGGCGCGGATGGTGAAGGCTGGGCTGCTGGCTATTTTCTTACTTTCGGAGTTCTGCTGGCGCAAACAAATCCTGTGGCGGAGACTTTGCAGAACTTTCCTGGCAACCTTGACTTGCCTGATGAGGACTCACTTGGCTTCCTATCCGAACTGAGACATACGCCATATGCACCTAGTGGTCTCTTCCTTCTTGGGAGACTGCTTGAACTGGCATGTTTCATGTCCTTTCCTGAACTCTTGAGCTTTGGCATCTTGTTAGAATTTAAACAAATCGTCTTATAACCTGATGCAAATTTACTGATGCATTTGTCTTTCCTTAACCTTTGATAAACGATACTAAATTTCCATATCGACTCAGCTATCATGATTATTTCTAATCAAGTGTATGTGCATTCTTAATTTGGGTTTATCAATGATCAGGAGAGATCATTTTAGAGAGATCTCAGAGCATCAAATACTAATGCTATTATTATGTATAGCTTGAACTGAGCTAGTGGTGATTATGATTTTGGCTTGCCTACGTGTCTTCAGGAGATTTGGGGTTGCAGTTAAAATCCTTTGCCTTTACAGCATTTTGAAAGTAATTGACATGAGCTTAATTTCTAGTTTGTAGTCCAGTTATCCAACTCCCGGTCCTCATTGAATGGCTGTTGAGATCCTTTACATCCGACCCCTCTCAGCACAAAACAAAGTCCATCAGGGGACCAAGAGAGTGGCACAAAATAAGAAAGAAAGAGTAAAGAAAATGCATGGGCCCAGAAACGCTACAACAGTTATTCTGGTAGCGTGTTGGATGGTTTCCTGTCTGATGAAGTTAGGATATAAGGGGGAATCCCTACTGGGATCCCTATTGAGACCCTGATTAAAATTAGACAGAATACAAAGCTCTATGTGCAGTTGAAGGTGACCAAGTGTCAGTATTGGAGGAGTGCAATGAATTCAACGAGACAGTAGTGTGAGTATTAATAGGGTAGCGTGGTGCTATTGCTTAAAGCTTAGATTGTGGAAATATAGCTGTGTGAGGTTATGGGAAGTACTTAGAGTGATGTTTGAGTGATGCGCTTTGTGCAGTAAAGTTGAATTTGTTATTGGGTCTAAAGTGGTATAAGATCCCGGGATATGCACCTACGGGTGGTTTCAGTGTGGCATATACTGAGTAAGACTGTCTGCTGTGGTCTAGAAGGTACTGTGAGTGAGGCGTCGTCTGCAGTACCACTAAGTGAAAGGAACTTTCCATTAGTGCGGTTGAGTAATCACGATCATTGCAATTGTTCTCAGTGCACAAGGAACAGTTGTAACGATTAGAGTGAGGTTGCGCTGGTTAAGATTTCACCCAGAGTGTGTGTTAGATAAAGGTAGATTGGTGTGGTTATTGAATCTTTCGAGTGAGTGGAATATATACTTTCTTTAGTGGAGTAGACAGGTTTTTTGAAAACGCTTACATTTTGTAAATATTGCTTAGAAGAGAACGCGCACAGAGGATTGTGAAGGAAAGGTAGTTGCTGTAAAGAGTGAGGTGACATCACAGGGTGCAGCGCTGATATTGATTGGTTGGTGTAATGCCGCGCTGGGATAGGTTGACAACGTCATAGGGTGCCGCGCTGGTATTAGTTGGTTGAGACAAAACAAGAGCGTACATATCAGAGTTATTGAGCGAATTATTTGTGAAGGACAATATTAGATTTTGAGGAAAATAAAGATTTAAAAAACTTAAAGAGTTTGATGGAGGGAGATGTGCCCGTGCCCACTATAGAAGGGGTACCGATACCACCAGAGTGTACGCCAGCTTTATACAGGACACAGGAGAGAGGATATCACATGTGTACATGGCTTGAGAACTGGTTGAAATATACTGAGAAAGACAGACCTTTAGCTTTCCCACAGTATGGAAAAGTTGACATTCGAATTCTTGGAAACTTGCGAAGGCATTTGTATGAAATCAAACCACATCCGAGACCCATGCGTTTTGAAGTCTTTAGTGAATGGGAACGCATAGCTCATCAGAAAGAGAAACTAAAATTTCAAGGAAGATACAAGAACACTTTAAATCGATTTGTTGAGGGGGTAGATGGGATGCACAGCAGAAGGCGTGGAGAACAGATGTAGCTGAAGGAACTCGTATGCATCCTGTACTAGTTGCAGAAAAAGAAGATGGAAAAAAATGTAAAGAAAAGAAAAAACATCTTGAGGATTCCCAGATACTGACATAGACTGACAGTAGTGAGGATGAAATTGATGACAAATTCTTAAATGAATTACTATTAAATCGTCCACCACCCTTTGTTGAGGATCAATCCCAGAGTATAGCAAATTCCTATGGTGGGAAAATTCCAGACGCACCTCTCATGCCGAGAAGTCCAAATCCTCACAACCCTTTCTTACCTGTAAATGATATTGCAGGGAGATCTGAAAAAAATAATCCCACTATACCAAATGCTTCGGATGCCCTTACTGTCCCTGTAGCAATAGGTCCTGCAGTTCTGTTATACCAATCTGAGGGTACGGGACAAAACACACATACTTTAGCCATCCCTACTGGGATAAGTGGCTCAGTTCCTACCTCTACAGACCAGAGATCAGGACAGACAAATCAAGAGCCATTAATTTCGACTTCAGCTAATGTTCCTAGTGGAACAAATGCAGGGTCAAATGCAAATTCGGCTCACCAAACCACTTCAAGTGGGAGATCTGGACAAACCTCAACTTTATATGTACCTGTTAATGGCATGTAAACCCCACAATGGGGAACCCAAAAAATAGCAGGAAGAACTCTTCAGTTGGGATCGCCAGATTGTGACGTCTCCCTTTTACCATCCACTCCCATTACAGGTGCAGAAGGATGAAGCAAAGATTTGCTTGGGAATACACCAGAAAGACAGATAGGCCCTACACCTCAGGAACTTGACGATTGGATCAGAGACAGAGCTCCTTCTATATACGATAGGAGTGCTGGAGCCCAAGGAATTACTGTTTTGAAAAAATAGTAAGGACAAGACTCTTGATGTAGCAAAACTCAAGGTAGAAGTAGAAGAAATGATAATGGGAACTATAATTCCTGCTAGGATAGCTGCTTATCAGGACAACAAACTACTGTTCGTATGCAAGGACATTACCGACGTGCTCGGAACACACATGATAAACTGTCTGAATTGGCACAGAAGTATAGGGTGGACATACAAAGAACAAAGACATTGCAGAAATCATACAGAATAGACTTTAGTGACAGAGACACTGAAAACATGAGACCTCTGGGAATGAGATTACAGATCAAGGAGTTATTAACTACACTCAGGAAATGGGGAGAGTTGGAAAAGTGGGAAGGCAGATGGCTAAAAAGAAGGAAGCAAAGAGAGTTACAATGCAGATGTTCCTAGTCATTGAAGATGCTGGAGGTGAGGGAGTAAAAATGCTCCCTATGAGAGAAGTACCCGGAGGAGGGTATGTACATGCTCCACGGGCAAGACCAGATATATTGTCCTTTACAAATGATTTCCTGAGATGGAGAGAAAATTCAGTTGAATGGTACAATCAAGTTGAGAGATTTGTGAAGGCTTCGAAGGTTTTGTTGAAAGATTTGGATACTCTGTTCAATATTGTAGTTCCAAGTGTTTTGTTGGCAGAATGTAAAATTGCTATTGATTGGCTGAGACTGAAGCAGCTAGACATCCACGTACCAGTGCACCATCACCTGAGGTAATGAAGAAATACTATTTGAAAGGAAAAATCTCTCCTAAAGAGATCAATTGGGTGAAGATTGACAGGACAACACAGGAGACAGTGCATGCCGATTATGAGCAGTTGTTGCAGACATTTAAGCAATACAGCGGGATGGAGAATGTGTCAGGAAAGGATTTGGGACATTTCCTCTATCAGTTTGTGTATGGGTTGAGACCTGAAATCAGCAGCATATGATTTGCTGGCAAAGCAATCCTACAGACGAAATTGTCCGATATGCCAAGTATTGCGGAGATGAACTTGAGACCACGCATAAGAAGCTTAAGGAGAAGCTGATGATAGCTCAAATGAAAGCCTCTAAGAAAGGTTACAGTGGTGCTGGTGGTGATTTCACAAATTTGGTACAGGGAGATTGTCAGTTGAATTCTGGGATGTGAGGAGTAGGTGGAGGACAACAGCAGAGTATGCAACCACAAGGTAGAGGTAGATGCATTTCAATCGAGATGATTAAAAAGACTAATCTGTGTCACATTTGGGCATTGGAAATGCGATTGTCGATTTAATCATCTTAATCAGATAAATGGACAGGTTCAACAGGTTGGGAATGCACAGTCACAAGGAGGTAACATGGTACAGAGTCAGCAAACTCATAGGCAGAGAAATCAGAATCCAAACATGACCCAAGACTCGAAGCCTCAAATGAATGGTCAGGTTCAGAAATATAATTCAAGCAAAGGATTTCACACAAATGTTCAAGTCAATCCAAATCAGAATGTGGCCCAACAATATTTGATCCAGATTGATGACACATATTCAGACATGTCCCAATGACGGTGCCTGAGGGGGGAAGAGGAATGTGTACTTGGCGCATCCTTAGAGGTAGACCAGAGTGGTCCCTACGTGGATGGCAAGGTAAATGGGATTTCAATCTCATTCCATGGTTTTAAAAAAAAATCTTTTTATTGATTTTTCAAAGATTCAACAATCGTAATTACTTGTCCAGCAATGTCGTATTTAGTACATTACAAAGTTGCATGACCCGACATAACACAGCTCATTCTTTTCTGTTCGAGTAATTGTCTTATTTTGGATTTTGAACCGTGACATGCCCCTCCGCTCATTCCCATTTCAGCTACATGTCCCTGATCATATCCTGTAATCAAGTATCAGAGCCAATCTCATTCCATGTTGACACTGGTGCTACCCGTTCCACTGTGAGAACAGTGGAAGTTCCAAACCTACCCCTCTCGGGAGATAGAATTCAAGTCCTGGTAGTTTCAAATCGATTCATGTCTAACCCAGTAACAAAACCTATACCAGTTCAAATTCGGTCCTTTGAGGACTTACATAGATTCGTGGTGTGTGATTCAAGCTCAGCAAATCTGTTAGGATTAGACTTGCTGTGCAAGCTCAATTGCACAATTTACTGCACACGTAAAGGAATTGAGTTCCCTACTAATGATGAGGATAATGTTTTTAAATTGGCTAAACAAAATTCCTAAATTGAAGGATTATTTCCTATGATAACTAGTGATGATCTACCTCTGGAATTGAGAGATACTGTGTCACTGGAAGTTTGGGATTTTACAGGAAAAGACATTGGCCAAATTAGAGGTGTGGCTCCAGTACAAATTAATGTGAAGCCCAATGCTGAATTTCCTCGAATTCCTCAGTACAATCTGAGTCTAGAAACTATTGCATGGATTACTCCATTAATTAAATTAATGATTGAGCAGGGAACCCCATGTAACTCTCCTATTACGGGTTTGCAGAAACCCAATGGAAAGTATCGGATAGTTCTGAATTTGCGTCGAGTTAATCAGATTGTAATTCCATGCTGTCCTGTTGTACCAAATCCAGCCGTGATTCTTTTCCAGATTCTATGTGAAGCTGAATGGTTTACTGTCATTGATTTGTGTCAGGCCTTCTTTTCCATTCAGTTGCAGAAGGACAGTCAATTTTTATTTGCTTTCCAGTTCGGTAATTGTGTCTTGGCATGGTGCCGTGTCCATCAAGTGTACACGGAAAGCCCTTCAATTCTTAATCAGATCTTGAAATAGAATCTGGATTCATTAGTGATGCCAAATCACTATGTCCTTGTCCAGTATATTGACGGTAGCGTCAAATACTCAGGAGACTTGCCTATGTGATACCATCACATTATTGAAACACTTGGCAGAGAATGGACATAAAGTGTCATCATCTACATGACAGTTTTGCAAAAAGGATGTTCTATATTTAAGACACCACATTGAGAAAGGAGCTAAGGAGGTGTCACAAGACAGAAACACTGCGATTCTGAAAAAGAATCCGCCTAGTAATCAAAAGGAAGTCTGTATGTTTTTTGGAATCGTTGGCTATTGTCGACAATGGATTCCCAATTTCTATTTGACAGCAAAGCCTCTTCAAAGGCTTACTCACAAAGATGTGTCAGATCCAGTGCCTTGGGTTGATGAATGCATGCGCTCTTTTACTGAACTGCGAGAGAGTCTTTGTCCAGCTACAGCTTTGGGAATGCCCGATTACAACAAAAGTTTTACTCTGTTCTGCAGTGAGCGTGAAGGTTGCGCATTGTCAATCCTAGCTCAAATGCATTGTACTGCGCTTAGACCTGTGGCATATTTTCGGCTACTTTTGATCCTGTAGCTGCTGCTTTACCCAGATGCCTTAAAGCTGCTGCTGCAACATGTGTGAGCTTGGAACAGAGTGAGAGCATTTTGATGCGACATCCGTTGAGAGTGTACGTGCCACATTCCGTTGAGATATTGCGTACTCGAACGCAACATCTCTGTAGCAGCCGTCTCACCAAGTACGAACAGGTTATTTTGGGAGTGGAAAATTTGACTCTGATGAGATGTAAGAATCTGAATCCTGCGACTTTGATGCCTTTGCCTGGAAATGAGATTGTGGTTGATGAAGCAGATCATGATTGCTTAGACGTTACTGAGTTGTGCACAAAATCAAGGCCGGACATTTTATATACTCTGTTGCCCGAATCTCATCATGTGCTGTTTGTTGACTGATCTTGTTTGTGTGATGTAGAAGGAAATCTGAAAGCTGCTTATGCTGTGTGTATGGTTGCAGGTGTGACTGAAGCTTCCTGGTTGCAGGGTGTATAATCTGCCCAGATGGCCGAGTTGGTTGCTTTGTCGCAAGCCTGTAACCTATCTGACAAATTGAGAGGTACCATCTTCACCGACAGTCAGTACGGATTTGGTGCCGTACATGACTTCGGGCAGTTATGGTCACAGCGTGGGTTCATGACATCGTCAGGAGCCTCCATTTGAAATGGGGAAAGTGTGAGGAACCTTCTGCTCTCATTACAACTACCTTCTCAGATTGCCATGGTGAAGTGTGCTGCCCATCGGCAGGGCAATGATTATGTCACAGTCGGCAATGGCTATGTAGATGAGACTGCATGCTATTACACTTTCAACGGAGATCCCCTTCGAGAGAACACTGATGTCACTGATTAGAGGCTGTTGTTATCAACTGTAGAGACCTGGGAGGAAGGGAAGGCATTGCATGATGAAGTACCAGATGTGGAAAGACAGGGATGGGTAAGAGCAGGTTATACCAAAAGACAAGAAGATGAGGTCAGGGTATACACAGATGGGAGACCAGTTTTACCAGATAGTTTGCTGCCTCCCATGGCATGCCACTATAGTGGTCCTGCACACGTTGGGAGGGATGCTATGATGCATCTCTTTTGCCAGACATCGTTTAACCCCCGATTCAGGGCCTCATTTATGAGAAGTGTCGCATCGCTGATTGAAAGCAGCGATGCAACACTTCTCAGTGCGCCTTCCTTGCGACCCGAATGATGCGTCATATTTATTGTATGACGCATCATGTCGCAAGGAATGACAGATACGTCAGTTTTACTGCCGTATCTGTCAGCGCAAAAGTGGCGCATTGCTGGAGTTGTGTCGGAAGCGTGACGCAACTCCAGCAATGTTCCTTTCACATGGGGCTTGAGGGCCTGCGTCACCCTTACGCCTGCCATGAGGCAGGCGTAAGGTTTTGACGCATTGGCATCCTAGAAGTGGTGCAGCGAAATCTCATAGATTTCACTGCGCCACTCCTACGACCCTTTCTTGCGGGGGAACGCCCACCCTGCATACATTATACCTGACGCAGGTATAATGTAGCGCAGGGGTTTACGAAGTGACGCATCTACCTAGACGCGTCACTTCGTAAATATGGCGCAACATGGCGCATTATTTACGCCGCTGCTGCGTCACTGAAAGTGACGCAACAGCGGTGCAAAAGTGACGCAGGCCTTCATAAATAAGGCCCTCAGAACGTAGCAGAAGCATTGTGTCATCAGTGCATGGTGTGTCAACAACAAAATGTAGGTAAAAGGACACCAGTTACAATGAGTCATGTAGGAAGATCTGGACGACCGTTTATCAGGATGCAACTCGATTTCATTGAGATGCCTCCTTGCAATGGTCTGAGATACATTCTTGTAATTGTATGCATTTTCTCACAGTGGGTAGAGGCTTACCCCACATGGAGGAATGACAGTTTAACTGTGGCTAAGCTGTTATTGAGGGAGCTCATACCGCGTTTCGAATTTCCGACTTCTTTGTAATCAGATCGAGGGACACACTTCAATAATGAGGTCCTAAAGACGTTATGTGCAGCATTACAAATTGATCTGAAGCTACATTGTGCTTACCGTCCAGAAGCTGCTAGCATAGGGGAGCACGTTAATTGAACATTAAAGTCCAGATGGCAAACCTGTGTGCTTCAGCATCTCTGAAATGGCCTGATGTTTTGCCTCTTATGTTGATGAGTTTGAGTAGTACCCCAGGCAGAAGAACGGGACTGTTCCCTCATGAAATTATCATGGGGAGAGCTATGAGACAGCCTGCAGTCCCTGCAAATAAATTGGTCAATATAACAGATGATTTGGTGCTTGATTATTGTAAAAGACTGACTGACATGGTACATTCTGTGTCTCAGAAGGTTGGAGAAGCTGCAACTTCGCCTCAACAGGAGCAGCGCCATGACCTCAGCCCTGGTGACTGGGTCCTGGTGAAGAAGCAAGTACGCAAGTCGTGCCTGGAACATTGTTGGCGTGGGCCATTCCAAGTGATTCTGGTAACCACAACTGCTCCCAAATGTGGTGGTCTTCCAAATTAGGTACACGCTGCCCACACTTGCCGAATCCCATGTCCCCTTGAAGATACAGTGCCTGTTTCACATGTGCCGGTGGTTACAGTGAGACAGCCATCAGGTTAGCCAAACTGTAGAGGGGGCTCCAGCTACTGGGACTCTTAGCACTGGTTCTGAGGAGGGTCCGAGAGAGTAAGCTCTTGTGGGTACAGAAGGGTCACGACACAAGAGTAAGAGCTGATTAGGTGAAATATTGACCTAAACGAAGGGAACAGTGCGTCTGAAATACGAGTAGTAAATGGAGATTGTTGGCCCAAAAGAACAGACAGATTGAGATGCATTCTAACTGAAGGCAGAGTACCACAAACAATGACAGAAGTCTCTAATCAGTTGGAGCAAAGCAACAGTGATGGCGAGGGACCGTCAGTGAGAAGGTCCAAAAGAGCGAAGATACCAAGGGCCAGATGTAGGTAAAGTCAGTTTTGCGAGTCCTTAATAGCGATTTTTACCGAATCGCTATTAAGGAGTCGCAAAATGGAATGTATGTAGGAATCGCAATAATAATTGCGATTCCTTAATATTCCTTAATTGCGAATCGCAAATTGAGATTCGCAATCAAGGAATACCTTCCCATTCATTCCTATGGGCCAAGAGGCCCATAGGAATGAATGGGATATGCGCACGCAATTTGCGAGTAACCAAGAGGTACTCGCAAATTGCGTGCGCAATTTCAAGGGTGCAAGGGTTCCAAAAGGACACCCTGTTGCACCCCTGAAATGTGCATGTGTGCACATGTGGCGCACATACATGCCCGAAGGGCATGTATGTGTGCCACATGGCACTTTCAAAAAAGCAAAAAAGTGCTTTTTAAAGGAAATCGCAAATTACCACCAACTTGAAGCTGGTGGTAATTTGCGATTCCTTAAGGCAATATTGCAATTTGCGATGCCTACTAGCATAGCATTTAGGGAATCGCAAATTGCGATTCTCTAAATGCTTGCGCACAATAAGGAATCGCAATTTTTGCGATTCCTTATTTTGCGAGAGGGTATTTGCCTACCTACATTGCACACAGCCAAATTCTGCAAATTTCAGCGTTTGCGATCGCAATTTGGCTTCCTACATCTGGCCCCAAGTCAAAAATATGCTGCACCAGAGTGGACTTAACTGGCATTAAATGATTGGGAAAAAGCATGGTACGTCTTTTTGTTTAAAAATTCAAGCTCCTATGAACCGCCTTGAGAGACTGTTGTGCTCAACTTGAGCTTTGCAAACAAAAATTGAAGTCAATAAAAAGAGACAGGAGTACAAGAATCTGTACAAATCTATGGACTGAATGTACAACGTTGTGAGTACATGCGAACTGTGATAAGGAGAAGTTCAAGGCTATTTAACAAGTTTCTAATCTTCATCTGTGTGGCAAAGCTGCTGACATCTAATCTAAATTTGAACAAAGTCGTGCAGTCTGATTCTCGAGAAGTCATGGATGCAAATCCGGTATCATTGAAACGCTAATGCGTATGTGCATGTATACTTGCTACATTTTCTATAATTCTTGGCACATTTCTCATAATTCTAAATTTACCTCATCATGTGTATTTAGAAAAGATTAAACCTACTTCTGTTCCTAAATCTCCATTAGAAAATAATACCAATAGATTAAGCATGTAAGCTGACAAAACTTTACATGGAGATCAGTCTACTAGTGATTTCTCATTGAATGTTTTTACCAAACTTATGTATGAGTATGTCGAAACCATGGATGCCCGAAACTCTTATGTGTGCTTACAGTTACCCACTATGTGAAACGTTGGACCAATTCTCTTTTATCAAGAGCACATAAACGAGTTTAAGAGGACAGTTTCCCAGGCAGATGTTCCGGACTGTAATGAAAAGGTAGCAAAATATCTTGTACAGTAAATGAGAACTCAGGGAAGAAAACATTGTTTCACGTTATTGCCTAGTTTAGCTTAAGGAGTGCGTAATTGTCCCACCTATTTCTCTACATTTTGTGTCCTCTTTATATCGCCTGACACTTATCCTATATGAACTGACCAATGAACTGAGTGGTCTGACCAGATAAGTTGACTCCAGGAGGTGTAACCCCCGGAACTTTAAGAATATAATATTGCCCCACATTGGACGGGTGGCTGGCTTGTTTGGCGTGGATGGGGACGGATGGGCTGCAGGCTATTTTCTTACTATCTGAGTTCTGCTGGCGCAAACAAATCCTGTGGTGGAGACTTTGCAGCACTGTCCTGGCAAATTTGACTTCCCGATGAGGACTCACTTGGCTTCCTTTCTGAACTGACGCATACGCCGTATGTGCCTAGTGGTCTCTTCCTTCTTGGAAGACTGCTTAAACTGGCATGTTTTATGACCCTTCCTGAACTATTGAGCTTTAGTATCTTGTTAGAATTTAAACAAATCATCTTATAACCTGATGCAAATTTACTGATGCCTTTGTCTTTCCTTAACCTTTGACAAGCTAAACTAAATTTCCATATTGACTCAGCTATCATGATTATTTCTATTCAAGTGAATGTGCTTTCTTAATTTGGGTTCATCAATGATCAGGAGAGATCATATTAGAGAGATCTCGGAGCATCAATTACTAATGCTATTATTCTGAATAGCTTTAACTGAGCTCTTGGTGTGTAAGATTTTGTCTCGCCTACTTTTCTTCAGGAGATTAGGGCTTGCAGTGATAATCCTTTACAGCATTGTTTTGAGAGTAATTTACATGAGCTTAATTTCTAGTTTGTAGTCCAGTTATCCAATTCCTGGTTCACATTGGATGACTGTTGGGACCCTTTATATCTGACCTGTCTCAGCACAAAACAAGGTCCTTTGTGGTACAAAATAAGAAAGAAAGATTAAAGAAAATTCATGGGCCCAGAAATGCTACAATGGTCTGCACTATAAGCAATCCTCACATCTGGAGCAGTATTGTAATTAGATAGTCACCCGAACAAATTTTTGTTTTGTTTACCCTTCAGCGCTGTACCTTTAAGTCACTTCCTCCATTTTGTTAAACTTTTAATTTCACATCATCAACCTACCGCTATGAATTTAGTAATACTAACACAGAGCATTCCTGCTATCTGCAAGTATCATTGTAAGGGCCTAGATTCATCATTGCTTGATTCTTAGTTCATCATATCCTTCCACTTAGTCAAATCTTCGTCAACCTTATCATGTCACCTGACTAATCTCATCCTAATTTCTTCTGCTGGTACCCATTCGAGTAGGTCCCTCCTTCAGTCTTCTGCTGGACCCATATGACACATCTAGGCCCAGATTAGCAATACTTTGTGTCGGGGTTCGCATTATTTTTTTTGCGCAGACCTGACGCAAAGTGTTGGGTTGGTATTTACAACCCAACACAAATCACGATGTGCTATGGATTGTAACCCAAAGCAAAGCGACACAGCGCAATGCACTGGCTTGTGTTTTTTCTGTCAGGGGGGGTGCATGGGCATTTCCAGGCAACAACCGATGGATTTTGATGCAAATCCATCTCTACAAAAAACTGTCAACAGCAATTAACACCGAAATCCTGCACTTCCGTGAGTCTGGAGTAACGAGGAAAAATGTTTTCATTTCTCCACGTGTGTTCATTTCTGCATGTGTACTGCATTCTACACCACACGGTCAAAAATGAAAATGTCTTAAACCTCTGGAGCCAGTTGCAGGAGAGACTGCCATTTGAAGTTTTGAAACTGCAGGAGTTAAGTGCAGGGCTTTGTCTCACAGGGAAGATCTTTCAATAGACCACTTGACAGTGCCATTTAGGAAATTTTCTAAATCTGTGAAGGATAGTTGGAGCACAGGTGGAGTGATGATGTGTCACATAGATAGGGCTGAGGTGCCTAGATTCTAGAACTTTCCATCTCCACTTAAAAAGTACTGCACAAGAGTGAGACTTATGAATACAGCCTGCACCTGCGGGAAGTGACACTGGAGGAATGCCCAGCTGGAAGAGAAAAGATACCTGACCTCTGCTGCAAGGATGTATTCAAGGACCTGACTTCAGTTGTCACCCAGGGACCAAGATTTGTTTATGCAGGGCCAGTGGTGCTGGCCACCCTAAACCCTCTAGGAGACAGTATAGAGATGAACCTGCTGGAGGGGGACCGTGAAGCCCCTGGATCCTCTGTGGACTGATCCTGCAGAGTGTGATCTCCAGAAGCATGGGAAACCTGACTCCCGCTGCCCTAGGTACTTTGCAAGTGACCAACCAGGAGGCCGTGGGACCTGGAGGGTGCAGGCAGGGAGCACATTCTGCCTTGGGGCCTTAGTATGCTGCTGAGGAAGACCCTGGGTCCAGGACAGATGTCATGCACCCAGACAAGAGATAGGTCCTGCCCAAGAAGGGGTGTAGTACAAATAAAGCTCCCAGAAGAAAACAATTTAGAGGACAGAAGGTTGTAAATCAACAGTCCTGGTGGCAGCTGGCCACCAGGAGCAAAACAAGACCCTATCCATTCACAATTGGCCCACAGAACCTGAGAAAAGCAAGAAAAAGCTTGATCCCCAGTAGGGGACTGTTTCTGGCTGGACATGAGTAGCATTCCCTCTTCTCCCTCCGGAACGCCCCTAGGGAGGGCCAAGGACCCAGGGGTCGACACATGCAAGACTAAGGATGGTTGGGGGATGCATTGGGTCCCCTCCCCAGAAAGGTCCTTTGTCCCCTAGGCCTCGCAGTTCCTTCAAGAATTGCTGCGACCAACGCCATAAGCAAAAGAGCTCTGCAATGCTCCCAGATGTATCAGGTCCCCAGGGGCCCCCAGTGTCCAGAGACCAAAAGCACAGGAGAATGTGTTGAGTGCTTTCAGTGCCCCCTTGCCCATGTGTGGGGGCCGGGCACACCCGGCATCAAGCCTTTCCCCAGCCGTCACAGTGGGCAGGTAGAGAACCAAATCCTGCTCCTGCCTTTCTGTTTGCTAACAGGCAGGAGAACAGAAGGAGCTGGCTCCCACACGGTATTTCAGAAATGGTGCTGCAGTGCAGGGAGCTTGCAGGGGCTGCTGGGGCTTTAGGGCCCCCCAAAATCCCCTAATGAAAATATTACCCGTTACGAAAAAAACAAGGCATTGTCGCAGCTTGAGGCCACTGAACTAATATAAAAGGCCCTGGTAAAAGGATCACCCCAGACACCTCTGGGGTGCTGGGGAAATCTACCTTTTGTGTCTCTCTGGAGCCACATACAGGGTACAGGCACAACCAATAGTTTATTGGGCATTGTGGGGACTGCCAGAAGTGCAGCAGCCCCAATAGACTGCCCCAAAAAAGAGACAGTAAGTATCCTAGGGGGTCAAATTAGTGACCCTGGGAGAATGGGAGAAGATGCAGCTAGTTTCAATCCGTCCTGGAGTTTTGGCTTTTATCCAAAGGTTCTAGAGTGTGGGAAACCATGTTGTGTTCTAAAGCTGTTCTTACAGAATTTTAAAGGTAAAAGAAAGACTTGTGCGCAGTTTATTAAACTGAAATGCTTTACTGACAGTTACAAAGTTAACAGCGAATTCCAACATGTTTTAATGAAGGAAATTGAAATGTTTTGGAATGCTTTATTGAACATCACAAAGTTAAACGTGAGTCATCACATGTTTTAATGAAGGTCATTGTAAGATGGTTAACCAGACCAAAGTATCCCTCCTGGGGTAGAGACAGTTGGACGACTATCAAGGTTCCTGAAGTACCAACCGCTCAAGCGCGGGAAAGGAGGCAATGCCTTTTTATAAAATAACCCTCACATACTCTAGTAGTGTCATGCTTCATCATTGGGTTCACCCTGACTCCTAAAGGTCAGGGTGGGCTCGACCGTATCTCAGGGAGCACTTAAGAGAAAGAAGCCAGGGGGTCTAAAGATTAAAAATCCTCCTGCGACTCCAGGTATCCCTTTATTTAAGGAATCGCCAGGGATAATAAAAATTGAAAAGAGGGGGTCAACCAGGAGTTTATGGTCCTATGACCCTAATGCCAACATGTTTCAGTCCTTCAAAAATTGGCCCAGGTTGGTCCTGGACTTTCTTCAGGGCAAAAATACAAATCCCTCCCTGGTATTGTGAACTAGGGAAATGTCCTATTTATTTGAGTGCAGAAAGCTGCCCTCGTGTGAACAGGTAAGAAGAAAACGTATCTTATTATCCAGTTACGTAGTGTTTCAAAAAACATCTGAAAAAGAAACACAAACAGGTCAAATGACACAAACATTCATCCATTCCACGCTGCAACTACATCACCCAAACATGCCATTCTGGATGGGTGCTATAGTGTGTTCGTATATCCAACATGCCTTCATAAGTGTATGCTCAGACATGAGTCATCCGGGTGTATTGTTCACCCCGGGCGATCTCAATTACAGTGGTGATGCCATTTACATCTAACCACCTAACCTGTGGAATCAAAATCAAATCAAGTGATCTATGCATCTCTACGTGCGGAGCTCAACCTACATCTAACATACTCATACTCGTACTTGTGGTAGTGGTGTTCGTGCTTCGTCTATACCTGTTTTGCAATCAGACATTGTAAAAGATAATGTCTTACCCAAACTGGAGGTTTTTTAAGCGTCTCAAGAGATTACGGTAAGAGGGGGTAGACTTGTAGTCAAACTCTAGAAGTGTATTAAATCGGACAGGGAGGAGACAAAACAACACTCGATTCGTTAGCAATGTGGCCCAGCTCACACAAGTACATTTCTCAGTGGTACCGCAAGTATTCGTATTCGGCCTCTTACTTACTTCTTCAAAGGTCCTTCCCCGCTGCCTCACCTAATCGCTCCGTGTCTCCGGCTTTCTCAGGTTGTTAGACTGGAACCGTGTTTAAATAGTGGCTTACTGTAGGAGTTTCCGATGGCCCGGGACTCCGCCCCCTGCGCTTAGAGATGACGTACTTCCTGCACGTAGACTACTGGCCCAGGAGGAATTATGGGAGATGTAGTGCGTTTAAATAGAAACTCCAACCCATTGTAAATTGCATCGTTTCTACTTACCGTTAATTTAGAAAGGGATAGGTAACCCAAAGCCTTGACCTCGCTGAGGAATGTTACCAAATTCCCATTTATTTATACTCGACACCTTTTTTTTAACATCTTATTAGAAATCGATGAGGTATTACGGCGCCCGGAGACTTAATGCCTCAAGTGCAATTTTGCAAAGTCACTAATTCATGGAGTGAAGGGGGGCTAAAACTCACATCTCATGCTTAAAAACTCTCAGAACCATATTCGGACTATATCCCCTCATATGGTATACAGGGACATGATGGTCGGCCCAGTATTACCCATAAAGAGTCGTGTAATTATCGGATAATCTGATAGTGGTGTCAAAGGCCCCAAGCAGTATGTAAAGGAGCTCATCATCGGTATTCGGACACTGAATCTCATCTTTAATGTAAAAACGCCTCATTTTTGATTCAGTTGAATCCATGGAATGGAATCGTTAAGCCCATGTATGTGGGTCTGCAATCTATAGACTCATTGTTGCTCTTTCTCCAGTAGCCTCTTAGTTATATTAGTGCCACCTTTCACTTTTTCGACGATCGTCCATTCTAGATCATTGTCAGTGTGTCCTTTCTCAATAAAGTGGGCCGTAAGCTTGGTGGCTGTGATTCCTCTTCTGATTGTACTTCTGTGTTCACTAATTTGAATTTTTGCCTTCCTGGTAGTCATCCCAATGTATCTTGATCTGCAGGGGCATGTGATCATATATACAATATTCTCTGTATTGTAATTTGTATGTACACGCTGTTCCCAGGGGTATGCAAGGCCCAGGTCAATGTGTGACGTGTGAGTAGTGAACTGGCAGACAACACACGAGTGACATGGGTAGTGGCCCTTAACTTGTGGTTGGTTCCATAAGGTCAGTTGTTGACTCTGTTTGGGCCTCCAGGTATCTGCGTGAACCAAGGTGTTCCTGAAGTTCTTGTTACGTTTAAAAGAAAACATAGGCTTGTCAAATTTCAGTTGATTCGAGGTGAGTATTTGCCACTTGTTATTAACTAGCTTCTTGATGATGTTGTAGGAAGAATTATATGTAGTGACGCATATTAGTGCCTCCGATTTACTTTTTTGGTTCGTCTCAAGTAAGGCAGAGCGTGGAGTGTTGCGAGATCTTTTACGTGCTTGCTCTATCACCTTTCTTGGGTAGGCTTTCTCCTGTAGTTTCCTCGTCAGTTTCTCTGATTCCATGTTGTAGCTGTCAAGATCGGAGCAATTCCTCCGAATTCTCAGGAATTGTCCAATGGGGAGGTTTTTCTTCAATGGTTGTGGGTGTGCACTCTCAAAATGCAACAGACTGTTGTGGTCAGTTGGCTTAGTGTATAGTGTATTCTCCAGTTTCCCATCTCTTGCTACAATATTGACATCCAAGAATGATACCATTGTGTTATAGGTAGACATTGTGAAGTGTAGGAACGGATCCAGGCGATTTATCCAGGTATCAAACTCCTTCGTGCTTGTTTCATCTCCATGCCAAATGACCAGGATATCATCAATATACCTGAGCCAATTGCGGATGCTGGTAGAGTATGGATTGTTGGACCAGATATGTTCATCCTCCAGTTGGCTCATGTACAAACATGCTATGCTAGGAGCAAAAGGACTGCCCATGGAAGTCCCATGGACATGTAGATAGAGTTGATCTTCATATCTAAAGAAATTCTCTGTGAGCGCCATACGCATCAGTGTCACAATCCACTCTATGTGTGCCTCCCAGGGCCAATCTTGTTTGCGCAGTATGTTCTCAATCACAAGAATGCTCTCCTCTTGCGGGATACTTGTGTACAAGGCCTCTACGTCAAAACAAATCAGAGTTTTGTGTGTAGGATCATATTCAAGGTCCCCTAGGATATTAAGTAGGTGTTTTGTATCCCTAACGTAAGACCTGATTTTTGTCGCGAGTGGTCGAAGGAACCAATTTGTGTATTTGGATAAGGGTTCCAAAATTGATCCTATACTAGACACAATAGGCCTGCCTGGAGGGGGAATCCTCCCCTTATGGATCTTGGCTATCGTGTAGTACAAGGGAGTTCTTGGTTCTTCTGTGTTCAGAAAGTCCCTTTCGTTCTTAGTGATCCAGTTTCTCTCCAATGCTTCAGCTGTTATTGTTGAGATGGTCTTCTGTAACCGCGTAGTAGGATCCCTCTGTAGTTTTTTATAATGTCTTTCGTCTGTGAGGAGGGCGAGACAAGCATTTCTGTATGTATCTACATCTTGTAACACAATTGCTCCTCCCTTATCGGCTGGTTTAATCACAAGGTTGTCCCTGTTGCTTAATGATGCGAGTGCAACCCGTTCTTTCCTGCTTAGGTTGTTGAAGGCGTTTCTCTTCAGTTGTAACGATTCCACCTCTTTGATGACAGCTTCCTCAAAGGCGATCACTTCAGGGGGCATCATGGATGGAGGTGGACAAAAAGATGATTTAAGTCGTAGAGAGGTATAGCCTGTGTCCGTCTCTTGGTGGGGTTTTCCCTCAAAGAAGGTTTTTACCCGAATCTTCCGAAAAAATTCGCTCAGTTCACACCTCACTTTGAATTTGTCCATCTGTGTGGTAGGGACAAACCCCAGTCCCTTGTTGAGAACCCCCAGTTCGTCTGGGGTGAGGTTCTCACTCGTGAGGTTGACCACCAAATCTATACTGAGCTCAGACCTGCTTGCTGGTCCCTCGTCTGGCTCCTTGTATTCACTCCTCTCATCTTGTCATCCCACTGTGCTCTCCTGTCGCCTCTTCTGCCACATCTTCCTCTTCTCCAGCCCTGGCCTAAAAATACTGTTGGTTGTGGTTGGGCTGGAAGAAAGTCACATTCTGGTATTGTGGGGGGCCTTGGAATTGTTGTGGTCCACATGGGCCTGGCCATACATACATTTGTGGTGGGGGGAATGATGGATTGAACCCCCCTCTTCTTTGTCGTCTGGATTTCCCTCTCCAGCTCTTGGAGGGATTGTCACTCGACCACTCATCCTGATCTGAATATGATGACCCGGAGTCACTTCTGTGAGATGAACCGGTGTCAGTCTCTAGTTGTTTGTTGTAATCATCCCTAATATAGGGGTACACTTTCTCGTGGGAAAACTTTTTTAGATCCTTTTGTAATTTGGTAATCTTACTCTGTATTAAATAATCCTTGTGTTCGCTGATTTCTTTATTCACCTCTTCAAGTTTTTTCTTGTATGCGTCCTTGCTTGTTTTTATGTTAACAAGCAGAGCTTCAGATAGACGCTTCACAGTGTTAATTATTAAGATAAGCCAATCTTGCGTGCATCTCCACGCGATAAGATACCATTCTTTCTTAAACACTGGATCTTCCAAGAAAATTCTCGGCTCATTGGTGACAAGTAAACCGCGTTCCCGCGTAAATATTCGGTCAAAATCGCCCCATGCAAGAGGATCTTCATTTGGTTCCTTTTTAACTCTTTCAGCTCATCCCAACTCTGTGATTGGTTCAGGCTCTGGGTGATATTCATATCTGGTAATAATGATGGTGCCGCCAGAATTGCTGATGCCATATCGTCTGAATATCCGATTCCTAACAGTTCTGTCATGTTCGGGACTAGATTGTTTATATATGTGAAGGACAGTAATGTAGAAGTTCAAATGGAGAGGAGCTAAAGATGAAGTGAAAACACGAAAAGAGAGATTCCGTGAAAATTGTAAGATGGTCCCATCCCTAGTGGTTTCAATGGTGTGGCACTAGCTTATTATGACATATTTCTGCTTTTAGTAATGTGGTGACACCCTGACAAAGCGGCCTGCCTTTTGACAAAGACTTCCCCATTACATTGTGTCTAGTTTATGTGAGGGGTACATATTTCCACCTGCCATCCTTATATATTTATAAATTATTGTGCAATATTGAGTAATGTGTGCGTAATAAAGTACTTTTCCATTTTATAAGTAAAAGCCCTGACTGGGCAAAGATTTATTTGTTGTTACTTGTTGCGTGCCTGTGGACTGGGGTCCTAGCCTACACCACCTCCCCTGGGTTAGCCTTGGAATGACCTGCCTCTCTACCCTGAGTGAGTCATGTGCTACAATGGGGTATTTCGTCCTTGTTGATGGATGGTTGTGGACTTATTACTTGTGAAGGACCAACATCCTTCACAACTGATAACTGTCTTTCTTGCAGAGCCCCATTGTGTTTGCCTCCCATTTTATTTATGAGTCATTACTGACTGTGGTCTGCATCACGGAGCATACATCTACAGAATGTGTGCACAAGTATGCAAATATGCTCCTATATTTTCACTGTATGGTGTATATGCAATGATGCTCAGACAACATTTCTGATTATCCAACATTCTTATTGCTGAATCAAACTACAAACTTAACCCTCGCCGAGTTAAATACTCTGCAAACTCCAAAGTAGGTGTCTCTGTTATTGACTCTTGCAGTAAATGGAAAAAGAAGGAGGCAGATTCAATCACAGGTGCAGTTGCTATGGCAGCTAAGGCCGCTCGCTTGCTTACAAAAGTGTCCAAAGGGGGCTGCAAAAAGTCAAAGGAATCAACATATGAACTTCTTACAAATTGACCAATAAAATTGAATGCTTATTTAAGAGTTGTTTTGATCAGTGTTTATAAGGTTGACCTTGCCACTTTGGCAGCAAGGGCAAGGGTGCCCCTAAAGCCATTCTGTGATACAGGAATCAGAAGGGGTGCCTTGTCTGGGGCTTCTGGTGAGGGCATTGCTGAGGGGGTTACATCTCATTTCTTAGGCTCGAGTTTGGGTGATCAAATGAGCAATCCCCCCTGTGCTTTGCTGGTCCTATGCATGTGTCATTTCCACCTACCCCCAGGGCTGTTCCTCTGCCTTTGATCCTCACTAACCCTTCTGTTAAAGGACCCACTTACCATCCTGCCTCATATCGCCAAGTTTCTTTCGGGGTGTAGAGCTAGATAACCCTCATCCTGGCCACAAAGGTGTGGCTGTTCCCCTGTAGGCATGGTCTTAAACCTGCCACTTGATGTTACACCTTACGTAATTATTTTGGGTATTGTGCCACATCTACAGGTTAGCAAAAGCAAAAAGAACAGATGATGATGGAATGCTGAACAATGCAAACATTCACCCCCTGTCACAGATCTGGGTTTAATCCATTGTTTTTTTGCTCACCACACCACCCCAGTTTGGACCTAGCCATATGCAAATCAGTCTTGACCCTGCTCCTCATGGGAACAGTCCAGTCTGAACTGCCAGGCCAGGTCCTCCCTGTACCAGAAACAAGCATCCTGGGACCGATTTCGGGGTATCACCCCTCATTAGCCAGGCTAGCTTAAATCCAGTGGCACAGTGGGCACGGGACCCACATCTGGGCATACCCTTCCCACTTAGGGCGACAAAAGCAAAAAGAACACGTGATGGATGGAATGCTGACAATGCAATTATTCACCCCCTGTCACAGATCTGGGTTTAATCCATCGTTTTTTTGCTCACCATGCCAACCGTTTGGACCTAGCCAAAATCAGTCTTGACCCTGCTCCTCATGGGAACAGTCCAGCCCGAACTGCCAGGCCAGGTCCTCCCTGGACCTGAAACAAGCACCCTGGGAGCTAGGTTTCAGGGTGTCACCCCTCATCAGCCATGTTAACTTGAATCCAGTGGCACAGTGAGCATGTGACCCACGTGTGAGCATACCCTTCCCACTTAGGGCAACAAAAGCTAAAAGAACAAATGATGGACGGAACGCTGAATAATGCAAACATTCACCCCCAGTCGCAAAGATCTGGGTTTAGTCCACTCCCCACTTTACTTTATGGGGACGACGTGGTTCCCTTAGCCAGAACCCTGCGAGGGCTTCAAAACCTACTGAACTCATTTGTGGCATTTATGGATGCATTGGCCCTGTCCACCAATTATAATAAGTCTTTCCTGAAGGTGGCAGGCCCTAGATCTACTAAGACTAGATCTTTGCGAGTCCAAGGTCATGACCTGTCCAGGGGAAATTATTTTCCGTACCTTGTACAATGTTTTTGACGGTGCAGGCCCTTAATTCCCTCTGATTGATGGTAAGAAGAACACCTTTTTGAGGTCCATTGTTGCAGTTTTTGGTTTTGCCTCTAGGTTGGGCGGAAAATGGATAGGTGTCCTGTTGAAAATATTCCAGGCAAAATGTGTGTCTTTGTTTGTGTATGGCAGTGACATTTGTGGCTGCGTTGTTACCTCCTCCTTGCAAACTGTTAAAAACGAATTCTATGGAGCCTATTTAGCGTGCCACAATGTATCCTTTCATAAATAGTGAAGCGAGAACTGGGTTTAAACTATCTTCGCCCTCTATTGAGATGGGTCACAATCTGGGTGAGGTCTAAGTGTAATCTAAATAGGGCAATCTTGAGTGACTGTCTTACTCTTGACAAATAGCAGTCTTTCCCACCGCTGAATACGTAAGGAATTCCCGTCCCCTTATGGGCAGAGGGATTTATTTGAGAGCCATAACAATCTGACCTGGCCTGGCAAAAAAATCTTGGGGCTCATTAGGATGTCATGACGTTTGCCACCGCCGAACCGGAGGTGGCGACCGCCACGACATCGTAACGAGTGAAACCCCCCGCCATATTACAATGGCGGGGGTTTCGCGGCAGACGCAAAGTGCGTCCGCCGCTTTTCCACCGGCCGGCAATCGTTCCGATTGCTGGCCGGGCGGAATTGGCCCCTAATATGGTGGCGGTGCCTAGCAGGCACCGCCATCCATATTAGGATGGTGTGATGTGAAGGCCTTTCCATGGCGGCTTCGCCGCCATGGAAAGGCTGGTGGGAATTGCTTTGGGGGCCCGTTGCAGGCCCCCGGAGGGGTGGGGGGGTGGGGGGCTGCACTTGGGGGGTACCTATGATACCCCCCCTCATTGCCATGCACAAGGTGGCAGGCACCGCGCGGTGCCTGCCACCTTGTGCATGGCAATGCACAACATGTATTTTTGGCATTGCTGCGGGTGCTGCTCACAGCAGCACCCGCCGCAATGTTAACAATACGGAATGCGACCGCCAGGGTGGCGGTCGCATCCTAATTGGTGGTGCGGGACCGCCGCACCGCTGGCGGCCGGTTCCAACACCCGCACCCGCGCATGCGCATTTCTCGCAAGAATGCAGTTCTTACAAGGATTAGCGAGATGGCGAAGAAGAGGAGGAGGGCAGCCCGGGGACGCTGCATGCCAGGTAAGTGGTTTTTAATGTAGTTCTTAATCATGTTTAATTACTTTTTATAATTGGGGGTGGAGGCGGGGGCTGGCCAGCTCCGCTCCGCTGCGGAGTGTGCGGAGATTTGCCTTCTCTGCGTTCTCCGCGGAACGCGGAGAAGGCAAATCTCCGCACACTCCGTGGGCGGAGCAGAGGTCTCCGCCCGGGGTTAACTACAACAAGGGCACGGAGTGCTCTATAAACACACATAAATACACCACCAATAAGTGAGCCACACAGACCATTGGCAGGGGAAAGGCAGTATTGACAATACTTTCTGAGGGGCGACACGCCCATTATCTCCCTCCCTGCGGGTACGAACCGGTCTACACAAGGGATCACTAATCTATCAACAGCCACGAGGACACGAATATTTTGCAGTGCATATGTGTACCATACTATTTAGGTAGCCACACAAACCCACGGCAGGGGGAACTCTGCATTATTTTCAGAGGGGCCACATGCAAACAACGCTCCAACATCTGAGATCTGAGACATTTGAGATCTGTACAACATTATGGAGGATGACAGAGAGAGAAGGGCAGCGGCACAGACGCTGTTTGCACGTGCACCAGGGGTGGGACACAGCCAACCCGTGGTGACTAACAGAGAGTCCACCATTGTTGATATGTTGAAGAAACATGAAAAAGTTCACAAACAAGAAATGTTTAAGTGGTGGGAAGCCATATCCCTCCAGGACTATATCGACAAAAAGATGGTGCCTAGGGGATTAAGGATCTACATCACCCCCTTGTATGACTCCCCTGACCCGCGCATGTTGGAGGAATGGGCAGCCAACTCGGCCAACAGCTCCAAGATAATGCTAGAAATTCTAGTTAAATATGCGTGGTCGGACAGGGAGAATATCAAGAAAGAGATTGGGTGTATCAAGGATGAATTGACTGCGAGTACCGAACAAGAAACAATCTCTAAATTCTTGGAAGAGATGAAAAAGAGACTGAAAAATGTAGCGGACGATATAAAGGCAAGGAAACAAAGAAAATTACATCATGACTGTGGTGACTACGTGTCCGGAAGGATACTTACCTACAGTCAAAAGTACGACCACTTATATGAGAGTACTAGAGGGACAGAAACAATCACACCATGGGCACAAGAGAATCGCGATGAAGAACTCGCGAGCTCAAGTGACACGAACACGGATATCTCTGTGACATCAAGGACTTCAGAAAGCTCGACTTCGGAAGGAGATACATCCACAAGACCTAAGACTTTTTTAGACGAGTACCGGCTCCTGCGAAGGGGCCGGCAGACAACTCGAGTAACTCCCAAACCAAATTACAAGGAAGGGACACCGCCGGTAAGAGGACGAGGAAGAGCAAGGGGTACCAGGTCAAGAGGAGGAAGAGGTGCAAACAGAGGAGAGAGAAGAGGGAGCGATGCGGAGCAAATGGGAAGCAGACAAACACGCTCCAAGAAACAACAATGATGGATGACGCTATGGTAAAACAGACCATTATTAACCTATCCACCAGACCAATGAGTAACAAAGAAAAAAGAACACTGTGCCTAGGCTTGTCTTTTTGCCCAGCTGAACCCATGAACTATGTAGACACCAGGATTGATTTGTTTAAGTTCTGCAGGAAACTTAAACTTACAAAATGGCACCAATTGAAACCAGCAAGGAATAGGGACCGACAAGCCAATGAGTGCACCATCTCAAGTAGTGATCTGAATATAGGCAATATTGACACCCTGGTCGCATTACACAAATTGCAAGGTGGTAGTGGGGGCTTGGGTACCAATGTTTGCCAAATGCTTGACGAATTGGAGATCACATATGATAAGGCAGCAGGAACTGAATTTAAACCCAAGTCCACATTCCTACCGAACATGCCCCATGACAACATCGATACCTTCCAGGAGATGGTCGGGACTGAACTTGGGCCAAGAAAATGAGGAAATTTAAACACAACCTAACTTTATCACAGAAAAAGGCCATGAGAGACTTGGCAGCAGACAATAGTGTGATCATTAGACCTGCTGATAAAGGGGGCAGCATTGTCATTTTAATAAAAGAAATGCATGTAAATGAAGCTATGCAACAGCTCAGTGACACCAGTGCATATACAATCACAACTAGAGTAGAATACAACAAAAGTATCACTACGATCTGGGGTAAACTGGAAGATTGGAAAGACAAGGGTCTTATAGAGTGGAAAGAATACTGTTTCCTAAAGAAAGATCATCCCATACTTCCAGTCTGGTACCTACTTCCCAAGGTACACAAAAACAAAACCAACCCCAGGGAGACCCATAGTCTCCTCCAGAGGCAGTGCCCTGGAGAATATATCCCGGTATGCTGACCATTTTCTCAGGGACTTTGTAACCACATTGCCCTCGTATGTGAGGGACACAAAAGATTTCCTCAATAAAATCCACAATCTTGAATGGCAGGAGGAGTATCTCCTCATGACCATGGATGTCAATTCACTATACACAGTGATTGATCATGAACAGGGAGTGTCGGCGTGTGCGAAATTCCTTGGGCGTAGATCCATCAGATACTTGGAACACACGCAAATGCCACTGAACATGATCAAGTTCTGTCTAACCAACAACTTTTTCTGTTCAATGACCAATTATACAGACAAACCCTCGGTACGGCCATGGGCACGTGCTTTGCTCCCAGCTTTGCCAACTTGTTCATGGGAGCATGGGAAGAAGAGATAAGGAAGGACACCAACTTACAGAAGGACCTAGCCAATGTCATCTTATGGCTTAGGTATATAGACGACCTGTTCGTGATCTGGAAGGGCAGTAAACAGGGAGCTCTGGAGTTTGTGGCCAAACTCAATAACAATTTCCACAACCTGAAACTTACCAGTATGATCAGCAGGGAAGAGGTATTGTTGGATATTGTTGGAGATAGTCTCCAACAATATCCACACAAGTCTATTCAGGAAATGCACAGCAGGTAACACTCTATTACACGCGATGAGTAGCCACCCAGACAATCTAAAGTGGAGCATCCCCTATGGGGAATTGCTTAGAGCGAAGCACAACTGCAGCTCCGAGAAGGCCTTTACTAGGGAACAGGAAACCATGATTGCTAGGTTTGTAGAAAGAGGCTAGCCCCAATGGGTTCTCAAGAGAGCGATGGACAGGATAAACAATGTTGACAGAAATGCCATTCTTGGGGACAAAACCATCAGTAACCCAGAAAACGCTGACAGTAGTGAAACCAGAGTCATACTCATGTATAATGGCAATTCTGACAATATTTGTAAAACCATCGCACGCAACTGGGACATGCTCAGGGAAGATCCTGTCATAGGTAACACCATTCCCACGAGACCCAGCATAACCTACAGAAGGGGCCGTAACTTACGAGATTTACTGGTACATAGTAACCTCACTGACACGGAACACACCAGGGGATTGAGTTTACAGGGCTACTTTCCATGCGGCCACTGCAAGGCCTGTGGTAGTAGCCGCATGAAAAAAGAATTTTTTAATACCGGTAACAACAGCATGATACCGATTAAGCAGTTCCTCACATGTAGCACTACTTTAGTAGTATATGTACTGGAATGTCCGTGCAAGATGAGATACGTAGGGAGCACGACACACATGGCCAAGAAAAGAATCCTAGAGCACATGAGAGCTATAACCAACAGAGACCAGCAATACCCCATTGCCAGACACTACGAAACACACCACTTCTCAGACAGCTCTAAACTGATCTACTATGCAATAGAACAGGTGGTCGGCAACAGAAGAGGAGGCAATCGCATACTTAATCTCAGACAACATGAGTCCAGGCATATCATAGGGATGGGCACACGCCATCCAAATGGACATAACATGGATGAGGAAATGGCTGTGCATCTGCAGGAACTGTAGGCCCCCCACACGATTAGATCTGCTACAGGGCTTATAGTTTATTTAGCATTGTAGAATTCCTTTACTGGAACTTAGTGTCCTTTCTGCAAAAATCCTTTTAACTTACATGTACCCAAATTGCTTTCCTTTAATTATTTTTCCTTTAGCTATGTTTAACTGAACCTTTTAGCGGGTTGATTGGGTAGCAACTGTGTCTTTCATTATGCTCATTCTCTACATGCCTACACATGATTTTTTTAATCTTTGTGACACTTTGCTCTCTTCTTGGATCTCTTACAGGAGGAAAGAAAGGGATCCATGTCTCGTGCCTGTGACTACGGGGTCCCTACCCTTTTCTTTGCGACATCCTCGTGTTGCATCTCAGCTCTCAGATAAGACAACTTTGCATGTTATTTGGGATTTCTATGTTATATATTGTGCATTTAGAGAAGGTTGCATATAGGGTGTATTTTGATTTTTTGTACTGTTTACTTATGTTCATTTCTGGGTTTTAGAGTAGTGATCCCTGTACAGTGCCACTGAGCGAGTCACATATTCACACTATTACACACCTGCATACTCAATACGTTTACTATGTATCTTGACCCCTACGACGGGGCATCCCATACGAGAGGTATCTCAACCACTAGGGTATCATATCTTTCGCCTGGGAAGGACGGACCCTGGACTCCGATCTCGTGACACATGTGGGGAGCCATACCACTAGGGTAATTCCGGTAGTCTTCGGATGTCCTGATATTCCATGGGGACACATCCCATGATTCACGAAGTATGGCCCAGTGAGGAGACACACCTGAGGCACTAAACCACTAGGGTGCATTTACATAGTTACGCCACCCCCAGCTTAAACAGGTGATGTCCGTTGCATCTACTGACCCAGGGCGGGACTACACATGCCAGCATGCATCGCTCTGCGGCTTGGAATACACATGTTGATCCGGGCCGCAAGGCGATCACAGTTTCTGGCATTGCAGACACTCGCTGGATTTTGAGACCCTCAGACATGACACGGGCCAGATGTAAAGTGTATTTAACATCAATTTAAGGTCACTGTGGCTGTGTCCGAGTAACTTAAACACATTTGTTTTTATCAGGTCGCATTACTTATTTCTCAGGTAGCATTACTTTTGTCACGATGAGTATGACAGACAAGGGTCACTCCTATATTTTTTTATGATAAGGCACACTAACTTATCACGATTGGCCAATATCGTAATTGCCAACACTAAGTTATCCATACCCAGCAATACTCTTTTGACTCTTTTGACTCTTCTATGATGGCGGATATGTTTTGTTTACATAATGTATACACTTGTGCCTAGTCCTTTGTTGATGTTTATCCAGGAAGTGTATGTAAGTCACAAAAAACTTTACTCCGGTGTGTGATCAAGACCTTCTGAGGTTGAAACGCGTCACGGAGGATTTATGATGTGTAATAAATCCCCTTAACTTTAATTGGAACGCTGTTTGGAATTTGTGACCTGAGAGCGCGTTATACTGAACCTCACTGCATGATTCTAATGCCGGTACCTCTCCGCCGGCAAAACGCGCCACCCCCCAATGGGCTTTGGTTTCCAGAAGGAGTTCACGAGTAAATGGAATATATATATATATATATATATATATATATATATATATATATATATACATATATATCTATATATGTTTTTTTGCTTTTATATAGCGTGAACTCGACCCGAAGGCTATACATGAGCACCAGCTGTGTTAGCTTAGCATGAAATAGAAGCATGTTCTCAGGTTCATTGCTCCGATCTTTCACTTCACTGCATCAAATGCTTTCTGCAGTTTCTACAATTTTGAGTCTAGTCCGGAAAATGAATATCATTTATCCTTCGTAGGTCAGTTGGCCCTTTGGCTTTGTGTGCTGAACATCACTGTCCTTATACTTCAAAATTGTGGATATTATAGCTCGGCACTGAGCCCTAGCTGGTGGCACAGGGGCCAGAGCTCTGTGGACCCTCTGCGCTATAAACACCCCAGAGAGGCCATTTGGTTTCAGAGACTCTCTGATTCACTGTTCGATACAGTGCTTCTGGGAGCTGCCCTCAGTTTGCTCTGGGAATTTAACTAAACCCAGGTTATTGCAGCAAGACCTGCCTTCTGAGTCTTCCAGTCTATTGTCTAAAAAACAAGTCATGTCTGAGAGGTCCTGCACTGTGGGTCTAAGCTCTGCTACCTCTGCTCTGAGAGTTTTCAAAGTCTTTTCACTCTCAAAGGACCGCTAAATCATTTTGTGGACCTCCACCCACAGGAGGTTGACTTCAATGAAATGCAATTTTATTTTCAGGCATTTGCATTGAACGCCCTATCACTGCCAGGATATCAGTACCCATTGGCTCCATTGGTGTAGTCTGATCCCCTTCACTCTCTCCTGCTGATTTGGCATCACGGCTCCAACATGCCTGCTGTCTATTCTAGTTTGCTTGGTTTCTCTGGATGCTCTGTCTCTCCCCATTAACAGTACATCTCGATGGGTCACCCTCCCCTTGTCTCTCCAATAGCACTGTGGAAACTTCGGCTGTAAGGTACATACATCTTCAGGGGCCACATCACGCAATAAGCGCATTTTCAGTGTTTGCATTTACTTTTTAAAGGTGCACCCGATGTAAACAATAAAAATGCGCCCGATTACAATAAATGCGCTGCCCCCAGGGCAGCCGCGAACTCGCTCTGCCCCCAAGGCAGCGCATTCAGGTGAAAAATGGAGCGGCTGCTTTACAGTCGCTCCGCATTTTCACAGTGCAGGCGGCAACCCGCCTGCACTTTTGAAGGGGAGTAGAGATCCCCTTGCAGGCGGGTGCAGTCTGCAACTGCACCTGCCTGCAAGGGGATGTCTGGGGTGTTCCATAGGACCCCCTTTCCCTTGCCCCAGGGCGCTGCCATCAGGGGGCGCACTGACAGTGCACCTCCTGAGGGCTTCTTTGCCTCTGTGCCCACGTTGGTAATACGACGCCAGCGCAGAGGCAAAGGGATTCCCTCATTTGCATGGGAATGCCCCCTTGCAAATGAAGGAACGCCCGCTTGAAGATAGCACTGGCGCTTTATGTGCACCAGCAATATTGGTATTACAGAAGGGGCCGCACAAGCAACTGCAGCCCCTTCTGTAATACCAAAGTGCCCCAGGGGCGCGCAAAGCGAGCGCAAACGTCCGTTGCGCCTCCGGGGCACTTTATGTAATACAGCCCTATGTGTTTTTGTTTTCCAGCTATTCTTACTCAGTAATTTCCTGGATGGGTGGAAACCCCCCACACACCCAATCTCACCAGGGGGGTACCCACTACCCACAGCACTCAAAACTCAACCACTACTGGAGCTTCAGCTCCCATCTACTGGTGTGTCATGCCGTAATTTTCTTGCAGTGCACGATAAGGGATCCACACCTACCAGAGACCTTACCGGCCTTACTGTCTAGGGGCCTGCGGGTGATTCCCAGTTCAGGCCTCTAACCAGAAAACTGCATCAGCTGGGTTCCCATGAACCGTCCCTCCCAGAAACTCACTGATCCTCTACTTGCAGGTACACTTCACACTACGCCGGATCCGTCTGCAGGGCATGGCTCAGTCTCAGCCACTCTCATTCTTCCAGAGCCTCACACGAGCAGGCCCCAGGCAGTACATCAGCCACCAGGCTTCATTCCAACCTTCCCTCACTGAGCGGCTGCAGCTTCATCTTACCTGCTCCTGTTGAAGTAGGCCACAGTAGTCTAATCTCCACTTTCGCATGCCAAAACTCCTTATCTCGGTCGGGCTTCACGTCCAGGGCAGTGTCGAGGGCAGTCAAGGTAACAAAAGGAGATTTTGGCCTTCCAGGGCTCAGGATTATATTAGGGGTCCCGGTAGCACACTGTTAAAGTGTGTTGTTGGCCATCTTGCTAGGCCATGCTACCTGATTGACATAGAAAATTATGGGAAAAATATCTTTGGGTCTTATCAACAGAACAAAACCAAAGGGGATGATGGACGGAGTGTTGAACATTGCAAGCACTCACCCCAGTCAACTGATCTGGGTTTAATCCATCATCATTCTTTAGCTCACTCCGCCACCCCAGTTTAGACATGGCCATATGCAAATCAGTCTGACCCTGTGCCTCATGGGAACAGTCCAGCCCGAACTGCCAAGTCATGTCTTCCCTGGACCGGAAACAAGCATCCTGGGACCGGTTTCTGGCTAACAGCCATCATCAGCCAGGCTATCTTGAATCCAGTGGCAAAGTGAGCAAGGGACCCACGTCTGGGCATACCCTGCCAACTTAGGGCGAACATAGCAAAACCAAAGGGGATGATGGACGGAGTGTTGAACATTGCAAGCACTCACCCCCAGTCAACTGATCTGGGTTTAATCCATCATCATTCTTTAGCTCACTCCGCCACCCCAGTTCAGACATGGCCATATGCAAATCAGTCTGACCCTGTGCCTCATGGGAACAGTCCAGCCCGAACCTGAAATTCTTGTGATGTTTTAATTAATTCCCACAATAGCACAATAAATGGTTACAGTCACTTCAGCACTCGCTGCTGAAGCATATAGTGATCTTAAGGTCATAGGTTTAAAGGTCGACTCAGCCGTCCATTATTCTGAGGCAGGTATAAAGGGTACTATTAAACTGAATAATTGTACCACCTGCTATTTACTATGTTTAGACCACAATAGTGAGTCGAAGGGCTCAGTTGTTTGAGTAGTTACTGCTGAATCATGCAGTAATCTGCAGGCCACAAATTTTAATCCTGCTATGTCCAATCCATCTTTCTGAGGTCTGTATATTGATTGCCAATAAATTTAGGTAATAGTAATGTCTGTTGTGTATAGAGCTTAGAACTGACATAAGTCCGTTATGAAGTGCTGTATAAAAAGCAGGTTCCTCAATACTTTTCTTCAGCATCCTAACTCATTAAGTCCTGAAGTCCAGATTGCTCTCAAAAACAACTGAACAATTTTTGGAAAAGGAGCATTCTTCTACAATGGAGATCAATACATGCCCTGTCCAGGGGATCTCAGTTGAATTTTCTGAGAATCTTCAAACAGTTGAAGAAGTACAACAGGCAATTTGCGTGTTGGATTCTTCACCTCTGAGTTCTGAATCAAAGCCCGTTGCCTCTATGTCCCTTGTCTAAGTCCCAGTCATTACTTGAGAGTTGAATACCACCTCCAGAGATAGGAAACACCAGAAAATGCTGAAAATGCAACCTCCACCACCCAATACTGGACTTCATCATAACACTAGGATTCCTAGCACCCTTCTGCTTGTTTCCTGTCTCATCTGAGACAAAGACACAATCAACAGAGGTCCCTGATGAGATTGGGCCTTCATCTTGATGCCAGAAAACTCATTCCTTGCTGAGTTTGGGAGAAGACAGTGGACCATCGAGCTAGCAGCAGCTCCTGCAGCACTATTGAACAAATCCCTGTCCTGGCAGGCAAGATTATTGTGATAAAGTACCCTGTCCGCCAAAATGTTAATCAGGCCCTTTATTCAAATCAGACCAAGGTGGTATTGCATGCTGATTTATTTGAAGGAATGAAACGACAGCCAGAGTTTCTGTCGTAAATAACTTTTGATATAGTGAGAGCCTCGTCCTTGCCCAGTGGATCATCAACAGCGGCTAGACATAACATAATATTAAAGGATTGGAATATGAAAGTAATCCAAAGATCCATGGCATTACGCATGCTATTTATTAGTATTCACATGTTTGGGCCTGAGCTGGAAGACAAAATGCATTGTCTTTTCAAAGAGGTGAAAAACGTTTTTGCCTTTAGATGCCAGCAGTCTAAATCTTTGAACTTCCATTAGCATAAGTCTACTGATAGACAAATTCCAGAAGACAGCAGTAATTGGAGCAGAGTAAAAAGACCTAAGTAAAGAATTTTCCTGACTGATAGTGCATCAAGCAGAAACAAGATTAGGAAAAATCCCTGTTCCTGGCTAGGCTGACTCCCAGGCAGATGTAGGCCCTGAGTTACCAGCTCAGGGTCATATTCTTCATTTTTTGGACGACTGGAGAAAAGCTACTTCAGATGCCCAGGTGCTGTTGATAATTCAGAAAGGCTACAAAATAGAGTCACTTCCTCTTGATTCGGGGACCATACATACTCCTTTGCCAAAGTGTCTCACCAAAATAAAAACAATAAAGTAAGGGATCGATGCTCTAGTGGAGAAACAAGCTATAATTCAAGTTCCTGTTCCAGGCAGAGGGAAGGAAGTTTATTCTATAATCTTTCTGATTCCCAAAGTGACTGTTGGACTTTGGATGGTGATATTCCTGAAATTCGTCAACAAATGGGTAGTGAATAGCCCTTTCAAGATGGAAACCCTACAAATATTTTTTCCTCTGGTTTCTATAGATGATTTTCTGGTGACATTTGATCTGATGGATTCATATTTTCACATTCTGATTGCAGTTTTCCACCAGAAATGCATGAGGTTTAGTATCCAGGATCAATACTGGCAATTTACAGCTCTTTTAGCTGGTCTCAGGTCAGAATCAAGGATCTTCACAAAAATACTAGCTCCAATCGTGGCACATCTTATCTTCAAGGGATGCCAATTGTTTCATATGTTGACTGGATGACCAATGCTTCATCAGTGACAAACACAATGCAATACCTGATAATAGATGGCAAAGTAGTGCCTACATAAGAACTCATTTACTCTCAATTTCCCAAAATGCCACCTTTTTCCATTAAAATACTTGATGTTCATAGGAGCCTGGTTCCAAACATATCTGAACAAGAATAGTTAGTATCAAGAGGTACACTCAATAAATATCAAACAAAATCAGTACAATGTATAATGTAAGAAACAGAGAAGACTTCTTTTCTTGACTTTGTGGGTTTATTTCTTGGTGATTGCCTTGTTTTATCCTTCTTACTTCTTGTAACAAAGAGTTCTCTGATGCATTCAGTTGCTGCATTGATGTCCCTTCCCCCCTCCATCATTTTCACTATCACTTGTAAGTGGAATACTGAGGGAGGCGGACTGTAACTTGCTGAAACCATCTCTCATGACTGTTTATCTCCATCTGTCTCTATCAGATGGCCGTATTTTATGGAGAATGTAAAAATCCTGCCACAACCATAATCTATCTCGTCTCTTTTAAGTTTCCTGGCTTTTCTTTGTTTTATGTCATTTTGGTGCTCGGATAAGACATCATTTAAGATCTCAAAATTCTTTGTAGTGGCTTCGGCTAATTTAAGTTCTTGATCTCATTCTCTAGTTGCACAATCTCTGCTTGTAACATAGAGACATTTCTGTCTGCATTTTCTACTAAGATTCCCATCAGATTCATGGAACTGAACATTAATTCTTTTTCCCATAAAATAAGTAAATTGTCATCAAGGTCATCATAGGTGAGGATATTTTGCGATCTCACACCCCTTGGGATCCTATGGAGTTTGATATATTGTTTTAGTATGGCTCCATCCCACCATTTAGACATCTCACTTTTTTTTAATTTCTGCAATTTTATAAATGTATTTAGAAGCCCTTCCTTGTGTTGTGGGTTCCCACTCTTCACTGCCTCCCCAACTGTGCTGCCTCTACTTATATTATTCAATAATTCTTCTGCCATTCTGTCTCTATCTACATTGTCACTCATTCTTCTAACCTACAACAATTATCGCCTATTTAATGCGTCTAGAGCAGCCTACCTATACTGACATAGATTCGTTTGAATGGGTGTTTGATAGGTCTAAGGCGCTCATATAACAATCACATTCATGTTTTGTCTCAAGGGGGAAGGGGCATCAATGCAGCACTTGAATACAACAGAGTACTCTTTTTTACGAGAAGTGAGAAGGATAAACGAGGCAATCACAAATAAACCCACAAAGTCAAGAAAAGAAGTCTTCTCTGTTTCTTACATTATACGTTCTATTGATTTTGTTTGATATTTATTGAGTGTGCCTCTTGATACTAACTATTGCTGTTCAATCTTTAGATTGAAATTGGGGGAGTTGGGTGTATCTCTCCATCATTTGACAGCACCGAGGGTGAGAACCCTTGAGACAAAACTTGAATAAGTAAAGGCAGGAGAGGTTCCTTTTTTCTTGCTCCTGCTCTGTCGTGACGGTCCCGGAGGACCACAACATCCAGCCTGCCTCAGGCTCGAGGCGCACAGCTGCTACCAATCCTGACAGCGCCTGGAGGCGCTACAAAACCCTGCCAGACTCCCGCAACGCGGACGCGCGCGCGGACCAAGCCCGGACTAAGGGCGGACCCGTCTACACCCGTCATCGCCCGGAAGAGGCTGGGCTGGGCCATCCCTCTGACTCCTGTCTAACGATCAGTTACTCTCAGTCCTAAGGTACTGTCATCTTACCCTAGTCCAGTCCTACTGGTGGTTTATTAACAAGAGAAACATAAGGGCATTATGGGTAAAAGGAAAGCCAATGACGTTCTGGGTGAAGGACAAAGTGGGAAAGGCAAGAAGGTTAAAAAAATGGGGAAACGGTCAACCTTGCACAGCAGTAACCAAGTAATAGCACGAATCGATGACTTGGTCAATGAATGTGAGGTGATATTAACAATGCCTAATCCCATGGGTCCAGCTAACAGCATGATAGAAGAACCACCGTCTCCGAGTGCTAGTGTTAAACGTGTAAAACCATCATTATATGTACCGGACATGTTTAAGAAAAAGGTGGTCCCTGAGGGATCAATTGTGGGCAGTGAAGCAGCACACATTAGAAACTCTCAACTTACACCTTTGTGTATAAATAGTCATATGGAACCCGTTATTGAATGTTCTAACATGTTCGCTGTGTTAACCTCGCTGAATGATGAAGGCCCTGTTATAGTATGCACTGAGGAGGCTAAAAATGTAACACATGATGTTATTCCATCTTGTCTGTGTAAGACCCCATGCTCAGATTCATTATGTGGGCAGCTGACCTATTTAAAATCACAAATTACCAAACTCAATGAGGAAGTTACCTCACTTAAAAGTGTTGTTGGGAAGTTAACAGAGTTATTGGGAAAATATCAGCAAGTTACTCCTGCTGGCACAAGTAGATCCCTATTGCCTCAGCAACCTCACGAGAGCATATCTATAAGGGAAAATTTGGGAAGTGGGGAGAGACTAAATACTAACTTTGTTACCGACCCTCCGACAATTATTAATGATAAGCATAAACATCACAGAGGCATGAATTCCAATCAACCCCCAGATTCAAATGACATACAATGGAAGCAGGGTCCCCAGAGTCAAAATGTGGGAGCAAGTAGGGTCCACACCATGTTGCCGAGATCTTATCCACTCTCCGGGTTGGAAAATATTGACGATAATAGCAAGTGGGACAAGGTAACATCACGAACCTCGAGGAATCAGATATTTTTAACTAGTGTGCCAAAGTTATCTTCTAGTTCAGCAAAAGAGGATGAATTCATTTTGATTAATAAATGTATCCATTGGCTTAGACAGGTGCGCAAATGCAGATCTGTCATAAGGGAGGATATCTCCTCGGCAAAAGATGCTCGGTAGAAGGTTCAAATTTAGATTTTATTCGGCTCTCCCTGGTTTCCCTGGACCTAGTGGATAATTTGGTGGCCTTTGAGATCAGGACATCAAATTTGATCGCAACACAAATAAAAATGAAGTACAACCCTCCAATTCCACCGATAATGCAAAACCTAACAGCCCCCAGTCTATTGGCCAGCGGGGATCATGTCTGTCTAGTATAGATTGAAGTTTAAGGAATTCAATCTCCCCTACAAGACAATTGACAACTTCACTCCCTGTGGTAATGGTAGAAAATGCTTTGCAAGCACGTATTGGCAGCATCAGGAGTGGGTTGGTTAGAGAAGTGCTGTCTGTGAGAGAATGCAGTAGGAAGGCCCAAGAAGACCTCAGTTCCAGCGAAGTTTCTGTTCAATGTATGAGGGTAGTGACAAAAGGTGTACCCTCATCTACTGTTAGTACTCTCCCTTTATCAATAACTGATCAGTTGTCCTTAGTCACATGGAACATTGCAGGCTTACATACTAAAGTATCATCCTCAGATTGGTTAGACTTCATAGATAAACATGATATTTGTGTTTTCCAAGAAACGTGGTCACTAAACCCGATTTTTATTCCAGGTTATTTAAACTTTTTAAACCAGCCACAAGGGGGCAGAAGGGTAGATCTTTTGGAGGCCTTACCATTTGGGTGAAACAATGTTTAAGTTATGAAATTAAGGAAGTTCACGTTGATAGCCCCGACATCATGGCCATCTCCATAAGTTTAAAAAACAAGCGTCAGCTAATATTGATAAATGTGTATGCTAGGGGCTTGCAGGAGGTAGGCATTCTGCCACAATTACCAAATTAGAGCAATTTTTAGAGGACCTTAAAGGCGTAAATAATGTGACGATTGCAGGAGATTTTAATACTACCTTTGAACCCCTTGACCGGGATGATGGCAATCTTAGTGAAGAGGAAGATGCCCAATGGAGTATTCCATCACTAGAGTTGCCACCAATTAGAAAATGGACCGAGGCCGCCTTACAACTAAAAGCATTATGCTTGGAGAAGGGCCCTAGGGCCGTTAATGGAAGAATGCCGTCGGATAGACTGGGTTCCCCCACATATAGTAATGGGTTGAGACGCAGCTGCATAGACTATATACTTGTCAACGTTGAACAATGGCCAGCCCTTGTTGACATGGTGGTAAGTGAGCGTAATGAAAGTGACCATAACCCGCTTGTGTTATTAATGTTATCCCCGGGTACTAAAGAGCCTCGGCGAATAATACCTGAGAGCGAAACTGCAGAAATCCTAATATGTAATGATCAGAGGAGGGTGAAATGGGATAGGATTGTAACAAATGCTAGTTCCCTAACACAAATGAAAGAAGCGGTGGAGAGCACGTTAGCAGATTTTTATACTATGTCTGAACAAGAGAAAAATAGTGCTATGATTACCAAAGCTCATGATGTTTTGTTTGCAAAAATAAATTCCTTTTTTACTAAAATATACAAACCATATAGCAAAGGAATAGTGAGGCAGGAAAGGTGGTATAACAAAGGCTGTAGAGAAGCGTACAGGCAGTTGTCTTTAGCCATTAAATCAAAAGATATGGAGAGAATAAGAACTACCCGTACCTTATATAAGTCAATATTGGCAGCAGCAAGAAGGGAATGGGACGAACAAAGATGGTTAGAGCTCCTCCAAGCTAGCAGGGGTAAAAACATGCAGTCCTTTTGGAATATGGTCAAATGGGGGAATGCTGGGTCAGGACAAAAGCCGCAAAACCACGTTGCCCAGGACTTGTGGGTCTCCTTTTTTGAGGAGCAATTTGCAGCTAAAAATGACGACATCCAATTTCAAATTCCCATGGCCGACCAGCCCCTGTCATTTACCCAGGATGAGGTGGAGAAGGCTCTGAAGGCAGTACCCAGGGGGAGAGCTCCAGGTTTAGATTGCATCCCTGCAGACCTGTTTGTCCATGATAAAGAGAATTGGATAAGGTACATTCTTTGGCTAGCAAATGCTATAGCCAATGGAGCCCCCATTCCAGAAACTTGGCGTGGTGCCGAAATCCTCCCTATTTATAAAAAAGGGGACCGTTCCTGTCCCAGTAACTATAGGCCGATCAGCCTTATCGATTCCATACAAAAGATCAACGCAAGGTTAGTGCTGAGCAGGATACAGGAGTGGATGGAAACCAAAGAAATACTATCCCCCCTACAGGCAGGATTTCGTTCCCACACAAGCACCGTCGACCAAGTTTTCCGGTTTATATTGATTTATTGGCGCACAGTTGTAATAGCAGGTGGTACCATTTATGCAGCCTTTGTGGACCTTAAGTCCGCCTTTGATATGGTACTGCGTAAGAAGCTTTGGGAAGTACTGCACCACTTAGGGATGCCCGCAGAACTTCTATCTATGGTAGTGCGATTGCACGAGGATAACTTCGCTCAGGTGCGCTGGGGCGATCAGGGATGTGTAACCCCACGCTTTCCGGTATCTAAAGGGGTGCGGCAAGGGTGTGTTTTAGCTCCAACTTTGTTTTTATTATATATCAATGGGGTAGTAAACTATTTTCATACACATATGACAGATTCTCCATCCCTTGCTGGCACCAAAATACCGCTACTTATGTTTGCGGATGATACTCTGATCATCTCAAAGACACGGGCTGGGTTGGACAGGGCACTCAGGCGTTTTGAGGGTTCTGCCTAGATCATGACCTGGTGGTCAATGTTGAAAAGACAAAATACATGGTCTTACACAAGCACAACGTAGTTAGCGGGAGGGTAGAAATGAATGGGAAGCAACTCGAACAGACTGATGTGTTTACATATCTAGGTATTACATTGAGCAGAAAACTAAACTGGAGGCCTCACATTGATCTTATGGCTCTTAAACATAGTCAACTAGCGGGGGTTCTTATAAAAGAATTTAATCTTTCCCATACCAAGCCCATAGGTCCAGCAATTAAGATATATAACACAAAGATCAGGTCTTCTATAATGTATGGAGCAGAGCTTTGGGGCTTTAATGATCTTTCCCCTAGTTCTTGCCCAGAACAAATTTGTGAGAGCTCTGACTGGTTTACCACAAAGCACCCCACTAACACCTCTGTTATCAGATTTGGGTTGCAGCTTGTTGGCGGAGGAAGCACGATTTAGACCAGTAGCTTTTTGGCGCCGATTGTGGTCTACTCCTGAACTCCTACACTATGCAATGGCAGCGAAGGATGTAGTAGATGCAGACAAATCATGTAAGGTTGTCTGGCTGCAAAAGTTAAGGCTACACTGGTAGATATGGGCATGAGGCATCTTTGGGAGGATCCGGCTGCAAATCAGTTCCCATCAAAAAAGAATTTAAGAAGGCATACTGGTCGATGGTCAAGGCGGACCATCTACACTCCACAAAGGTAAACTCATTGACTGGCCTGTTTTTGGAGCACAAGATTGTTCCCAAATATGAAAATTTCTGGGATTTTATAACTGTTCCTTGCGAAAGGAGATTATACTTCCAATTTCGGGTAGGGAGCCTCCCGGTAAATTTTTATACTAGAAAGTGGTCCAGCACGAACAAAAGTAAATGCTTGCATTGCAATGAACAGGATGAAACAGTATTACATATTTTATTTGCCTGTCCTCTTTACAAAATTCCGCGTAAAAAATGGCTGAAACCAATCTGTGTTTACATGGGCACACGGTCCAGTGTAATAGCTCTGCGCACTTTAAAGACCAACACTAATGAGCTATATGTAATAGCTATTGCTAAATTTTTAGGTTGGTCATGGAGAATTCGCACAAATTTAAAAAAAAAAAACACAGTTGACCGGGCCCTTGGGCAATATTGAGGATGACATATCCCCTGTTAGGGACTTTATATAAGTAAGCACATGGTAGGAATTTAAGAAGTATAATAGAGTTTACGTAAGGATTAAATAGGAACAACAAGATTTTATATATATTTAAAAAAATATATATATATATTTTATTAGTTTTAAGACAAAAGTTTTAACTTTTTATTGTATTTTAGATATTTGTCTATCGTAAAATGTGTACAGTGCTGTTAATCTATGAATTGTTATTTTGATTTTGGGAATGTTAACGAATACAATTGTCTTTGTTTTCATTGGACACTGTAACCTGCGGCAAATGGCTTTTATGATTGATTTAATCGAAATAAAGCATAATTGAATTGAATTGAATTGAATTGAAAGGCAGGAGAGAAGAAATAGGAAAATTATTCTAAGTTCAGATCAATGAAAAGCTTGACACGAAGTCCACCTCTAGTCCACCTCTAAGGGAATCAAGGGGTAATCTTGGCTCCTTCCCAAATGGAGAGATTTTATACATTTTCAGACTAAGAAACCATACAACCACTATGGTGTGAAAAAGAATGTTACATACCACAACCAATAGGTAAATAGAAAAACATCACATGCTAAAATAACATTTGCTTTAAATCTAATAAATATGTTATACCATGCCTTACACAGAAAACAATATCACATTCAAAATATAAACAGCACCTCAGTTTGGCTGAAGGAAGTGACCTCCAATTATATAGAATTGTAAATCCGTCCGCTGCAGGAACATCGGGAGCAGAAAACATATTTTATAAATGCTATAGAATGAGCAAGACCATAGAGCTAATGAAATTCCATAAATTATTGAACAATAAAGGTCACAATGAAGGCTCATTGGAACTCATACAGGGAGGGAGAAAACAATTTAATGACAGACACAGCATTTCATGCACATTAAAAATGTGCAATTCTGAAAACACGAGTAGGTCAAGGCCCACTAATGTCGAGCTTAACATTATAATTATATTGAACACAGCTAGAACATTGCATGCTCTACTGTTTAGTATTAATTAAATCGCAGACTTATTTATTGTGGAATCTGCTTCCACAACAGTGATGATACTGAGCCAGACCTAGTGTTGCGACCAGACAAAGGTGGGCGGCGCTCGCCTTTCAGTATTTCCTGGTGTTCTCTGGAGGTGGGATTAACTTCACAAGTAATGACTGGAATAAGGACAAGTAGGACTAAGAGTAATGAAGATTAACCGTAATTTGGCCACAAGCCATCATGTCACCACAATTAACAATGATGGTTGCTGGGAAGTAAAAGAGGCATAAACAGTTTGCTCTGGTGCTGCACTTAAAGAATACTGGGCAAACAGCTTTGAAAGCGGTGCTCTCAGCCACCATCAGCCTGCCCCATACTTAATACTGGTGCTGATTTTGAAAGTAGAGTGTAGATCGAGAATATGGCCAGCCTGACACTGGCACCTCAAGCAGGAGATCGCTTGGCACGATCTTTATCACCCATCCAGAGAGTGCTGCTCCTAAAATAACAAATCTAATACATGCATCACAAGCCTCACAAAAATGGGTGAAGATTTCAAGTAGGCCCCTTACATGTTGAACTTCTATAATTGTTGTCCCCAGATTTTTGATGTGCACAATGCATCTTTCAGTGAGAAAGAGATAGAGAGAGTGTGCAGCAAAGTGTCTGCAGCGACATGAGGGAATGGGTACCAAAGAAGGACGGGGGACAAGTAAATTAAATACCCCTGTTACACCAGGCACAATGGAGAACTCGCCCAGTTTTAAACGGAACCTATTTTTAACCAAAAATGTCCTTTCTTTCATTTTCATCTTTGTGTGAGGGCCTGGTTTGCAGGCCTTTTTTCTCCATGGATGACAGTCTAAAAACTGTCCTAGTGTAAAAACGGCAGACTTACAATTTTCGTAAGCCAAGAAGGTCAATTTCAAGACCGTTTTAAAACAGATTGAGTCAGGATAAATACCCTTCGTAAATCATGATCATTTTTCCTTGCTGAAGATAGTCTTAAGACTGCAGTAAGCAGAGAAATTCGGCTCTCGGTGCCTTCTACTGACGGCCATGGCCTGAGGTGATTCAGATCGCAGCCTGTTTAGGTATCAGTTACCAGACAAAAAGCTGCCTGGTAGGCAGACGCCTCTAATGGGCCCTACCAAAAGGTTCATTGGGTGCAGAGCCCACCCATTGCTTAGCATGTGTTTACTTTCTGATTACTCTCATTTGCTTGCTTCCTATTTGATGGCTTCCCTTCCTCTTCTTGTGTTTGTCTTTTACCTTGCGCATATCTCTTTACTATCTTTTTGATTGTCTGCCTTGTGTCCTTTTGATGTTCACATTTAGGGAACTACTTTTTTCTTTTTCGTTAAGCATTTGATGAGAGGGCATATGTTTTCTTACTCTCTCTCATGTGCTCCTAACCTGTCTCTGATTGTATCCCCTTTACCTGCCCCTCACCGCCACTACTTTGCTTCCCTACCCCTTGCAGCTCTTCATATACAATACTGTAATTTACTTTTTTTCAAGGGCCAAGCAGTGCCATTTGCTGCTGGGCCCTAACAAGCGCCTTCACACATCTCTGTTGCTCCTTCGCCCTGCCCCTTCACCTTTGATTGTGATTTTATCATGTTTGTCTCACTGCAACTATGTGTGTAGTGAAGCGAAAATTGAGGTAAGCCGTTTAGGCTTAGAAGGTGCTAGTGTATGGAAAGAGAGGTGTGTAAAAGCAGTGTGGCCTATGTTAAAAATGTCATAGTATCATGCATGTATGGCAGAAATTCCTTATATGGGGTTACCACAAACATGTATCTGCACTTATTCATGAACTAAAGCGAAGATGATTGAGGGATGCAGTGTAATGTTGGCGGGCGCTAGGCCCTCATGGCTGAACAATGACCACACTGACACCGATAGTTCCTGTGTAGAACTGGCCTCGAGCACGTGCGCCCGGCCTCTTTTATTGACAGGGTCACCTGACTGGTGACGCCTGTGGTGGGTGGGTGTAAAGTGTGTTACACTTGAGGGCAGAACACTAGAACGTGTCTGGCTAGACACGACAAGAGGGCATATGTTTTCTTACTCTCTCTCATGTGCTCCTAACCTGTCTCTGATTGTATCCCCTTTACCTGCCCCTCACCGCCACTACTTTGCTTCCCTAGCCCTTGCAGCTCTTCATATACAATACTGTAATTTACTTTTTTTCAAGGGCCAAGCAGTGCCATTTGCTGCTGGGCCCTAACAAGCGCCTTCACACATCTCTGTTGCTCCTTCGCCCTGCCCCTTCACCTTTGATTGTGATTTTATCATGTTTGTCTCACTGCAACTATGTGTGTAGTGAAGCGAAAATTGAGGTAAGCCGTTTAGGCTTAGAAGGTGCTAGTGTATGGAAAGAGAGGTGTGTAAAAGCAGTGTGGCCTATGTTAAAAATGTCATAGTATCATGCATGTATGGCAGAAATTCCTTATATGGTGTTACCACAAACATGTATCTGCACTTATTCATGAACGAAAGCGAAGATGATTGAGGGATGCAGTGTAATGTTCGCGGGCGCTAGGCCCTCATGGCTGAATAATGACCACACTGACACCGATAGTTCCTGTGTAGAACTGGCCTCGAGCACGTGCGCCCGGCCTCTTTTATTGACAGGGTCACCTGACTGGTGACGCCTGTGCTGGGTGGGTGTAAAGTGTGTTACACTTGAGGGCAGAACACTAGAACGTGTCTGGCTAGACACAACAAGAGGGCATATGTTTTCTTACTCTCTCTCATGTGCTCCTAACCTGTCTCTGATTGTATCCCCTTTACCTGCCCCTCACCGCCACTACTTTGCTTCCCTACCCCTTGCAGCTCTTCATATACAATACTGTAATTTACCTTTTTTCAAGGGCCAAGCAGTGCCATTTGCTGCTGGGCCCTAACAACGCCTTCACACATCTCTGTTGCTCCTTCGCCCTGCCCCTTCACCTTTGATTGTGATTTTATCATGTTTGTCTCACTGCAACTATGTGTGTAGTGAAGCGAAAATTGAGGTAAGCCGTTTAGGCTTAGAAGGTGCTAGTGTATGGAAAGAGAGGTGTGTAAAAGCAGTGTGGCCTATGTTAAAAATGTCATAGTATCATGCATGTATGGCAGAAATTCCTTATATGGTGTTACCACAAACATATATCTGCACTTATTCATGAACTAAAGCGAAGATGATTGGGGGATGCAGCACATGAATTTGTACCTATCAGCCTTGATGGTGTATTGGGGTAGATTTCAAAGGCCCACAGGGCTCCAGGCACCCGATGTATGGAAATGGCTAATGGACAGCTCACCAGAATATTAAAGTGGCCCAGTCTCCAGATCCATCTGCTGGGTTTAGAAAGTGACAAAAGAAAATGCTTCCTTACTCTGTAGCTCTGTGGAAATATTTCCACAGAGTTCTCTGTCCTCGTGGCACTTTTTTTTGTAGGCAGACTCTTCCCCCAGACTTTCTTGTGTAAATATTATCTAGGGACCTCCACCCAACCGACTCTATGTGTAGGTGCACATGGACAGATGCAAGAACATGGGTTCCAGATAGAGACTAGTGCAATAGCCCTTGGTCGAGGGGAGAAGGGTGCAGACTTCTTTTACGTGATATGCCAAAATCCGGAAGATTAAGTCATCAGGCAGATGGCACTACAAATAATTTGACATTTACCTACTTTGCTCTTGCAAAAAGCTTTGGCAACGGCTTTTCCTCTAATATTGTCCATTCCACTCATGGAAGAGTCTAAGATGGCAGGCCCTGTTTAGTCCAGGCAAGCTGCCCATTTATTCATCGGGCATTTTCCAGGAGGAGCAGACAACGGAAGCTACTGGAGCCAGTTTTTTAAGGCAGTGGATTGCCATTGACTCCTCTGTCACTTTTTTCAGCTCCAGCTTCCCCAGAATAATTGCAGCAGACACACTGGGTGATTTAGGAGAGAGAGAGAGAGGAAAGAGAGAGAGGACAGAGCAAATGAGAAAACAATCAATGAGATATGGGAAAGAAAGAAAGGACAGGAGAGGGGCTGATTTGAACATTTTGCCAGAGCTGCTTTCGGTTCCCAGTCCGGCCCTGAAGACAAGGCAGACGGGGGAGGCGGAGTTCACCTAGGTAAGCAGGAAGGCTGGAAAACTACAATACACTTCCGGATGGATCAGAAAGTCCCAAAGGAGGAGCATTTGCTCTGTGGACTGAATTTCTAGGTGACAAATACACAAAACGGTGGATGGGGTAAGGGTGAAAGGGCAGAGTTAGAGAGGTCAAAGACTACAATGAGAACACAGTTGCGCACAACTGTGTTATGATCTTAAAGCACAAATTAAACTTCAATGAGACAACAATACACAGAAAGAGATTGCCGACAGGCATGCTGGCTGACGCAAATTCCATTTTACCAGATTCTGTCACTAATCATTTGATATCGTCCAACCAAAGAATATACTCCTGCACACAAGGTCGGCTCACAATAGCAGTCCCTGTCTGATGCAGGCAAAATAGCTAAAGGAAGAGCCAAGCTGCAGGAAAACTACAAACGGAGAATGTCAGTCATAACTTCTGAGATCATTACATCAGGAGTCATAGCATTGCTGTATTACATATTTGAAGTGCCATTACATTACATGTCAACACATCGGGAGTGCCTTTACATTGCATGCTTTTATGTCTCTAGCACCTTTACTTCGCAGGTCGGTAGATTTTATATTTAAGACCATATAATTTAATTTATACATTAATTCCAATGTTTAATATATAAACATAATTCAATATGTATTTATATCCGTATCCATATATACAATATATATATATATTTACCAACAATTGAGGGGTGTCGCGATGGGTGCTTGCTTCTCCCCCAGCTATGCCTGTTTACATGTAGGCTGGTGGGAGGAGCGGGTCCTCAGGGCGACGCACCACGAAACTTTCAACACCAATGTCATTACCTGGCTTCGATACATTGACGATGTATTTGTAATATGGAGGGGCACTGAGGAAAGTGCCTTGAGGTTTGTGTCTGAGATCAATGACAATGGTCTCAACCTAGAATTCAATGCCACCATCAGTGCCACTACCATAGAATTCCTTGATGTAACTGTGTACATTGCTAATAACTCTCTGCAAACCAAATTGCACCACAAAGCCACAGGAGGCAACGCAACACTTCACGCATCGAGCTTCCACCCTAAACATCTAGTGGCTAGCATCCCATATGGTGAAATGCTCCGCCTGCGTAGAATCTGCAGTAATGATGAGGATTTAGCTAGATGTCAACATGAGGCCCTTAGGAGATTTAAAACACGGGGTTACTCTAATCAGACCATCACTAGAGCCATTGAGAGAGCCAATGCCACACTCAGAGAACAACTTTTGAGGGGCCACATCGAAGATGTCGAGACTGCAGTAGTTGTGACTGCTACACCTGAGACCCAATCTAGTGGCACAGTTGACACCCGGCTCATTATTACATACAGTAGAGAGGAGAGAGCTATCAGATCCATTATCAATAGACAGTGGCGGATTATCCAAACGGACCCCATCCTATTATTTTTTATTATTTTTTCTGTGTCATGAGATAGCGAGCCATCTTCTCTGGGTAACTACTATGTGTCCTCTACTATCTTCTGGTCGCGATAGAGGGATATACTGGTGATCAGTTAATTTGAAGGCATAATATGACAAATGGATGGGCTCGTTTGCCCATTTAGGGCGTAATTTGTTTGTGGGCACATCTTCTTTACACATGGTACAGGGGTATAGTTCTACTGAAGTCCTTAGCTCTGTGAAAAACGATACAAATATAAGAAGTGTAATTAATTTAATTATGATTAATGTTTGATGAAATATTACAATCAATATTGTTTGTGAAGATATTTTTACTATGAGCCTGTCTAATATCCTTTAAATGAACCCATTATAAGCCATTTAAATTTGTTGATATAGTATGAGGGCGCAGGCTAAGATGGCCGACACAGAAACACTGAAAGAAACCACTCTTGAGTAAGCCCTTTCTTTATTTCTGTAATGAAATTTTTCTGACGAATGATCAGCTTTGTTATTTAAATGTGAATAATTAATGTGGTAACTAACATTGAAGAAGGCCAGGCGGCCGAAACGCGTTTGTGATAGCTTGATTCCTTGGAGAAAAGCTGGAATAAATATAATTAATTTCTATGAGCCCGAGTGCGCAGTGTTGTGTGTCTCCTGACAACAGTTTCGGGGAAAAAAAAAAATATATATATAACTGTTTAAATATTGATATATGATGTCACATCAAGCCGCAAATATCTAGTAAAGCATTCTTGCGACTCACTATTTCTCAAATGCGCATCCTTGATTTTGTCTGTCGCCTGTATCGCATTTAGCTTGTGTTCCGTTTGGCCTTTGTACATTCCTTGCATACGCTTTAGTTTAAAGGGATTGTTTCCACAACTAACAGCGTCGATAATGTAGGAAGCTTGGGACCACATTAGGGAAAACTAAAGTAAATACTCTTATAGTATCTACACTCCGCATGTATCTAATGTAATTTCTCTTTTATATCACCCTTGTTAAGAGGTAACATCACGGCACTCACACCCTCACTATTTATGCGCACTGAGCACGCACGCCTCTTTCAAGTTGTATAGAACACAGCACATATCCCTCACACTCACTCGTTTTTATTTAACATATTCCAGTGGTGAGTAGCCCTGCATTCAAGCATTAAGTATTAAGTTGGGCTCTCTGGTGGTTCCTTTAGCGCTGGCGAACACTACGGACTCTACGTTTAACAACTCTGCAATCCCTGCAAATAGATTTGGGAACATTCATGCTAGCATATTTCGCCGGCATGTAGCAGTCACGCATTAGTGATTGCACTCCCAAAACCCGCTTAACACACCCTTATACAAATCGGCACTGACGGCCGCCACATTATGGGAGGGAAGTGGGATCGTCATTAAGGTACTCACTCGGTTAGTGCACATTAGCCTAGCCCGAGTAATCTTTTGAAGGAAGGCAGAAGATGCACGCTGTTTTCTGCAGAGTTTATCTGTTTACTGTTTAAACTCACACAGCTGATCTAGTGTTTCCACATAGTCTGTTCACTATGTTAACACATGACGACAGGAGCTTGATGTCTGTTCACCTGTTGGCAGTAAAGCAGCGCTACAGTAAAAGTTACCGCATGTAGTAAAATGCCTAGTCACTTAAAACAATATGGAAGAAATACTACCACTGTCACCTGTATATAATGCACCATTTCTTTACAGCGCGCTATGTGAACAAGGCCGCATGTCTGGCGGCCGAAACGCGTCATTTGGACCTATGATGTTTGAATAAATTACACTTACCTGCATCATTGCTTACGGAGTCTGTATCCTGGTGTTGCGCCGTTCTGGATGGTCGCGCTGTGGGATTCTCGTCGTGGATATATATATATATATATATATATATATATATATATATATATATATATATATATATATATATATATATATATAATATGCAGCACTAACATCATTTTACATTTTTATATTATTTTTATAATAGTAATTGTAATTTGATTATTTTAAATTATATGAATATGTTTATTATTTTATAAAAACAGAACAAGGTGCAGTAAACATCAATAATCAAGTAATGCAATAAGAATAAAGATATATGAGCATTATTTCAATAACCTTGTTAAGAGAAGAGTGCTTTTATAAAGGAAAAGCAAGAAAGGACAGAAAGAAGAAGAAAGAGGGAAACGGAAAAAAGAAAAAATATTGAAATCTTATGGCAGTGATATATATCTAATTAACAAAGATAATATGCAAAAGTTTTAACAATTATATAATATATGTTATGAACCACATGAAAGCAACAATAATCTCTATAAGTAAAATAGACATGCTTGAAAATTAAAATGATACCATGGGAAATCTATCTCAGGTAATTAGTAACAGGAGACCACAGTCTGTCACGTTTGATTGCTACTGAGGTTTCCTTAAGGTAAAATGTATCTAACCTATGATTGTAACACATTAGATTCCACCATAGTTGAATTGAAATACAATCCTTTGTTTTGAAATTAGATGAGATGACCTGTAAAGCAATAGCAATCAGCAAGTCTATAAATTTACCAAGAAGGTGCTGAGACCAAATATCGTGCAACACTCCTAAAAATAACTTTTCCATTGAAAATGCAGAAGAAACTTTAGTAATATAATTAATTTTAAACCAAACTGCCTTCCAAAATTCTAATACTTTAGAACAATGAAAAAACGTGCATAAATGAACCATCCAAACTATTACATCTCCAACCATGTCTGTTGACCCACAAGTATAAATTTAGATAATTTTTCAGATGTTGTAGAAAATTAGAGTTTGCGTTAGAGAGGCCAAAGGTGCAGGGGAGTAGAGTTTCAACCATATCTTATCCCACAGATCTACTGACCATTTGCAAGCTAAATCAGATTCCCATAAGGTTTCAATTTTAGTTTTAGTCCTAATAAGATGTGAGGAACCAAGCAATTTGTATATGATAGATGCTTTACTATGAATTGAATGGCCTATTGAACTATTCCTAGCATTACAAGGGTCCGAGGGAAGTTGAGATAAATTCACAAGCAATGGATTGATTTTATCGTTGAGTAATTGAAACTCTTTGAGTTGTGAATTTGATAAGTTAAATTTGGAAGAAATGCCAAAGAATGTAAGGAGGCTATCATTATGCATCAACTGTGAAACCGACATTATTCCCTTATCTATCCAATCTTTTCGATGTAGTACACAGCCCTTAAGTGTAAGATTTTAATTGTACCAGATGGGACTAAAAATGAATTGACCCAAACGACGGAGTGTTATACACCATGTAAGGTCTCAACAGGTTACAAGTGTGGAGTGTACCAGAAGGCATCCAAGATGGAGGAGGAGAGGACATATTTAATATATGTAAATATGTGAATGGATGAATAAATGCAAGTTCCAAAGCAGACCATAATGTATTTGGGGTAGAGGTAGGAGATAGTAATAATCTTTGAATTTGTTTAATACCAAACAATTTATGATAATGAGGAAAGTCAGGAAAATTAACTCCACCATACATCTTGGGGAGTTTAAGTTGAGGAATGGAAATGCAAGCTTTTTTTTCCATTTCATAGAAATTTGGGGGCCGATTCCGATTCAGGCCGGAAATCTCCCCGACCGAGCCGGACCCGGAGAGATTTCCGACCAAACCGGACTCTAGCAGCCCGACCGAACGAGTACGATGCGGCCGTATGCAATCGGACTCGAGTCGGTTGGACTCCCATTGAAGTCAATGGGAGCCGGTCGTACAACGCGTACACGGGCTCCCATTGACTCAATGGGTACGTCGCGAACAAGGGCGCCCCCTACAACGGGTACGCGTTGGTGCGACTCGCGCCGTACACGCATGTGTAGGGGGGACCCATGGGTCCCCCCTGTGTGCGACTTGCGCGGCTACGCGTGCAGGGGGTCCGACACGGACCCCCAAAAGTCCGGCTCCGACTGCTCTTTGGAGTCAGCGGCGCGAGTCGGTCGGACTGTTCGAGGCGCGCATCGTACTTGCTCGGTCGGGTAACCTCACCATTGCGTGGTGCGAGTCGTGTCCGAACGAGTCGGTCGGCGATTTTGCGTACGCTCGCATCGTACTTGCTCGCCCGGACGCATGTACGAATCGGTCGGAAACAAGGCCTCCGAATCGGATCCGGTAAAGCCGAATCCGATTCGGTGCCCTACCGGCCGAGATCGGAATCGGCCCCTTGGTGTCTACCCGTGAAAAAACTGTTTGTGATATTTTAATTGGGAACATCATAAGGAAAAAATGTATAAGAGGGAGAAGCATAATTTTAATTGTATCTGATCTGCCCCACCATGAGAGGCACAAAGGAGACAATTTTTGAGTATGAGCATTGAGTTTGTCTAATAATTAATTGATATTGGCTTTAAGAGTGTCTTACAATGAATTACAGTACCAAATACCCAGGACTTTAATCTTGGAAGAATTCCATACAAATCCCATATGATCAATGCACAATATTTATTGAGGCTTAAAACCTCTGTTTTACTAATATTGAGTTTGTACTCAGAGACTAGAGAATAGAGTTCTTTGAAGGAAGGGATGATTCCGGAGATGACATAAACATTAAAATGTAATTTGTGTAAGCAGTACATTTAATATTCTGATTTTTAATGGGAAGACCATAGTAGGATGAAGAGGACTTAGGCTGACATAAAAAAGGATCTAAGGCCAAAATAAAAGGAAGAGGTGATAATGGCCAACCCTGTCAAGTACCTTGTTTCAAAGGAAAATAAGATGATTGAGTACTGTTAACGTATATAGAGGATTGAGGGGAAGAATACAGTAGAAACACTAAGGGGCCTAATACAATGTCGGTCGGACAAGCGTTCGACAGACACCATAGCGGGATGGAATCCGCCTGACTATTAGTCGGCGGTTCCACCTGCCGAATTAGGATGCAACCGACCTATGGGCGGACGGAAACCTCCATTTTTCCATTGCAGCTTGTGCGGCTGCGGAAAAAGGGCCACAGCACAAGCTGCAATAGAAAAATGGATGTTTTCAAACATCCATGCACCTTGTGCCAGGTACCATGCGGTGCCTGCCACACGAAGCATGGATGTTTGGGGGGGCACAACAGGTGCCCCCCAGGGCCTATAGCGGAGGCCCAGGGGGGACAGAGGTCCTGCTAGGGGATCCCAAAGTCCCTTTCCATTTGCCTTTCAATGGCGGTTGGACCACAATAGGAAGGCAGACGGAACAGGACATCGTAATACCTACGGCAGTGCCTGAGCAGGCACCACCCCTATTGTAGGGATTACAGTCCCACCGCTGCCTCAACGGGCTCCGTAAGCCAGTCCAAACAGCAGTGGTCGGTCCCTCCCCCAGATGCCTCCAACAGCCGGATCGTAATCCGGCAGTCAAACCGCTTCAATGAATGTCGGAGGCCGGCCCACCGATGTCAGAATGAGGGGCTAAATCTATAAATTTAGAACCAAACCCATACCATTGTAACACCTTTTAAAAAAATCATCAATTAACCCTGTCTAAAGCTTTTTCAGAGTCTAAAGATAATGGTGCCAAGGAGTACCGTATTTTAGTAGTTTTATTAATTATGTTGAGAAAAGTGTGAGAATTGTCAGAAATATTGCGTCCTTTAACAAAGCCCATGTGTTCGGAACCAATAACGTTAGGTAGGAAAGTTTCTAATCTAAGAGCCAGAGCTTTAGCAAAAAATTTCAATCTGTGTTTATGAGAGAGGTTGGCCTGTAATTTTGACATAACGTCTGATCCTTTCCTTTTTTTGGAATGAGACAAATCATAGCCTCTGTAAAGGATCCTTGAGAGGAATTAGAAGAGGAAAAAGATGTGATAAGCGGATATAAAAGGGGAAGCAAAACATTAGAGAATTAAAAGTTAAATTCTACTGTGAAACCATCAGGTCCAGGTGATTTGCCTGTAGGACTTTTTTTTAGCACGGATAAAAGTTCCTAGGTTTTGAAGGCTTGCTCTAGGGGGGGAAAATCTAATGAGGGAGGAGTCTCCTTTTTCAAGGAAGAGAAAGAATTCTCTAATAAAATGTCTGCAGAAGTATTGTCAGGAGTATATAGAGTGGTATAACAGTGAACAAAACAGTTTAAAATCTCTGCATCTTCATAAACTGGAGACTTTTGTGAGTTAATAATAGAATTGGCATTTGTCTTATTTTTTTAAATTTTAGATAATTCGCCATAAGTGCACCAGATCTGGTTCTGCCTCCATAATATGCTTCTGAGGACCTGATTTGTGGATTTTTTAAAATCAAATTATATCTTGGCTTTAATTAGTTCCTCTAAGTTTTCTTTATCATGTTTTGTTGTGTAAAATTTATGTTCGAGTGTTTTAATTTTGTGTAAAAGTTTTAAAGCTTCTTTTTTCTGCTTTTTTTACAGAAACATAATTGATAGATGCAGCTTTAAAGGAGTCTCAAAGAGAGTGGGGCCGATTCCGATCTCGGCCGGTAGGGCACCGAATCGGATTCGGCTGTACCGGATCCGATTCGGAGCCCTCTTTCCTGACCGATTCGTACGTGCGTCCGGGCGAGCGAGTACGATGCGAGCGCACGCGAAATTGCCGACCGACTCGTTCGCGAGACCCGACTGCTCCGACCGACTTGCACGGACACGACTCGCACGGCGCAATGGAGACGTACGCCGGCGGGGCAAGTACGATGCGCGCCGCGAGCAGTCCGACCGACTCGCGCAGTCCGGCTCCAAAGAGCAGTCGGAGCCACACTTTGGGGGTCCATGTCAAACCCCCCTGTACGCGTAGCTGCGCGAGTCGCACACAGGGGGGACCCATGGGTCCCCCCTACCTGTGCATGTATGGCGCAAGCGCTTCGCCGCGTACCCGCTGTAGGGGGCACCCTTGTTCGCCTCGCACCCATTGAGTCAATGGGAGCCCGCGTACGCGTTGTACGACCGGCTCCCATTGACTTCAATGGGAGTCCGACCGAATCGAGTCCGATAGCATACGGACGCATCGTACTCGTTCGGTCGGGCTGCTCGGCTCCGATTCGGTCGAAAATCTCTCCGGGTCCGGCTCGCTCGGAGAGATTTCCAGCCCGAATCGGAATCGGCCCCAGTGTATTGTAATTTTGTCATTCATATTGAATGTAATAAGTTCCTGAACAAACTGTTGGCATTGTGTTAAGAAACCCTGATCACTTAATAAATTGTTATTGAATCTCCAACGTGAGGGTTTTGATTTGTTGAATAGCAGACCAAAATCAGAGCAGACCTGGGCATGGTCTGAAATTACTATGGAATCCATCTCTGAATTACGTGAGGCCTGAGTCATGCTTTTACTAAAGAATAGAATAGATTATCAATCCTTGATTGAGAATGATGCAATGTGGAATGGAAAATGTATTCTCTAAGATCTGGGTTAACTAATCTCCGTGCATCTATTAGACCTCTTTGGGAGATTGCCTCAAAAAAGATTTATGTGTGTTGTTAGGGATGTGTTTTGCTAGTGAATATCTATCTAAAAAGGGATCGACTATCTGATTACAGTCCTCCCTAAAATGAAATTTTCAATAGGATATTTTAGTAGTGTCTGTGATAGGGGAAACCAAAATTAGGGATCGGGATACCTGAGTCTGTATACATTAATAATACATACTTGAGTATCATTTACTTTGATATGAACTAGCGCCCATCTCCCCACACAATCCCTTTCCTCCGAAACCAGTTTCACAGTTAAATGCTTATGACATAAAATTGCAACTCAAGCCTTATTACTTGAAGCAAGGGAAAAGAAAATATCTCCAACCCACTGTTTGAAGTTTGCATATGTAATTCTCTGAAAGATGAGTGTCTTGCAATAAGACCTATTGTCCCTTTAATCTTGAGAGGTGAGTCAGAACTCGCTGTCTTTTGATAGGATTCTTTAGGCCCTTAATGTTCCAAGTAATAACTCGAAGGTTCATTTTAGATTTTTATGAATATAATAATAACAATCACTGGTTATATACCTGAATAAAGTAAGAGAGATGGAGAGCAAGGAAAAGAGATGAAAGATTGAATAAAGACAGATAGAGAAAGTAAAGCAGGAGACAGAAAATTCATAATGGGACGGAAAAAAAGGATCACAAAATTGAAACAAGAAAAGAAAAGGTAACCATTATAAAGATCACATAGTGAAACTTTTTGAACATGAAAACACACACCATACCAGGTGCAGGGGAGTGGGGACACCCACAAGAAGATGTGCAGGACCCGGCTCCATATTCGTATAAAACAATAACGATAAAATTCTAAACAACAGGGGTAAACATTCAAAGGAAACTAGTGAAATATAAATTAACAGGAATATGTAGTACAAAAAATGGAAAGACTGTCACTTACCTACACTCAGGACAGATATACCAAACATGAAACTAACAACACTAAACAACTTGAATCCATTGAACATGTTTACTTGACTACATAACTACAACCAAGGAGTTTGAGAGTTGTTTCTGCAAATGAAGGGATTACTTTAAACTTTCAAAACAAGGATTCTGAAGAAAGAAAAAAACAATATGATTAAGACATTCAACAACAACTGAGCACAATTATCAAATAGTGTGAGCACTAATGTCCATAGTCTCCGTCTAGTGTCGTTGTAGGAAGTCCTATAAGATGGCAGGGTCAGTATAAGAGGTGGTCATGTCTCTGTAGGTTACTTTGAAGAAACAAGGATGAACCAGCCCATATCTGGCATTCACAGCCCAAAGCTGAGGTCTCAGATCAAGAAATTGTTTACGCCGAGTTGCAGTTGAATTGGAAACGTCGTGAGATAAAAAAAACAGTATTGCCTAACCATTGAAGAGATTTTTGCAATTTTTCTGCTTTGGCAATCTCCATCAGGTCAGTATATTGAATAAATAACATAATAGTACGCATAGGTTTAGCTCTTGAAGTTGATGTAAGCTTTGGGCCCCAATGATGAGCTCACTGTATGCTTAACAAGTTTATGGAATTGCAATGAACAATCTTTGATAATATTGACTGTAAAAAGCAATCATATCTAAGCCCTCTGCTCCCTCCAGAATGCCATACAGTCTGAGGTTATTTCTCCTGTTTCTGTTCTCCAAATCTTCAGTTACCCTTTTAAGCGTATCAATATCTTTGTTTATTTGTGAGATATTGGGCACCGAGTCCTCCACATCGCTAAGATGTTGCTTCATAGTAGAAACCCTTTTATTGAGCGTACACCACACTTCTTCCACCCTTTGCAGAGTGGCAGTAGTTCCCAAAACAAATGGCCACAAAAACATCAGCACTTCCATCAAATCTTCTAATGTTAATGACGAAGGAGATTTAGGAGGAGAGTTAACATCTTTTTTTAGGTCTCTTAACCGAACCTGAGGCGGTAATCTTTTTAGCAATAGCTCCAGGACCCTGAGTAGGAGACGCAGTTTCCTGACCATATGAAGAAGGAAAATCCTTGCCCTTCATCATATCAGCTTTAGGTTTGATAAGAGTTTTGAAAATGTATAATCTAAGATATAGTTAACTCCATTCGATTGTGAATATGGTGCAGAGACAGAATTTCGATTCAAAAATATCGACTTGCACAAATATCGACTTGCACAAATATCGACTTGCAAATATCGTGGGTCAGAAATATCGACATACAGATTCTCGTGGTCAAGAATATCGATTTTAGGTAAGTAAAATCGATGTTAAAAATATCGAAGTATTTAATATCGTTTGCAAAAATATAGTTGTTAAAAAATCGTTTGTTTATTAATGTTATGTAATTTAGTATTTATTTTATATGTATGTGTTGTATGTTTTTTTATATAAGAATTGTTTGTATTTTTATTATATGTGTTAATTTTTTTTACTTGAATTTTGCGTTTTTAGTTCCGTAGCGGGGTGTGGGTGTATAGGGGAATAGGGTGGGAAGTAATTCAATTATATTAAATGTATTGATTATTTTTTATTTATTAATATTTGTTTAATTGAGATGTTATAGTGTTAAATGTGTAAAGTAATTCATTATTAATTAATTAATAATTGGTTGTTAATTAATTTAAATGAATTAATTGGTAATTAATTATGGTAATTGTGTAATTAATTTTAGGTGTGTGTTGTGGTGTTTATAGGTCTTAAGGGTGGGAAGTAATTTATTTTTAATTGATGAATTATTAATTGGCTTTTAATTAATTTTAATTAATTGATTGGTATTTAATTATGGTAATTGTGTAATTAATTTTAGGTGTGTGTTGTAGTGTTTATAGGTGTCAAGGGTGGGAAGTAATTTATGTTTAATTGATGAATTAATAATTGGATGTTAATTAATTTTAATTAATTAATTGGTAATTAATTATGGTAATTGTGTAATTAATTTTAGGTGTTTGTTTTGGTATTTATAGGAGTAAAGGGTGGGAAGTAATTTGTATTTAATTCATTAATATATAGTTGTTATTTGATGTTAATTATTTGATATTTATTTTGGGTAATTGTTTAATTTTTGGTCTGTTGTTTTTACTTTTAAAGGGGCAAAGGGTGGGTATTACATACATTTTAATTACTTTGGGGCCCATTACGATGGCGGGCGGAAGCACAACCGCCGTGCTGGCGGATGCAAAAACCACCAGTTACCGCCGGCATGCAGCAGTCCACACGCCCGCCCAATTACGATGCGAAAAGCAGGCCAAACACCGCCGGCAAGCCAGCAACACCGTCCGCCATCAAAGTGCGCCCGCACACGTAGCGGCGCAGCCCAACTGACACACACCGTCCGACGAAACACGTCCCGCCCGGCGCATAAATTACGGTGCCGCAAACAAACGGCTCCCACGGCAAAGAGACACCGCACGTGAAAGAGAGGCGGAAACACGGACGCAGAGCACGGACAACGAAGAAGCGGCACCCCGGGCATGAATCCAGCACTGCAGGCCCTTCCCATGCTTCTGCTGATGCACCACCAAGGACACAACGTACCGCGGAGACGCAGGTAGGCACACACACAACAAGTGCACGCAAACAGCGCACACAGTGCAAGGGCGGAAAAAGCGGACAACCCCCCACCAGCGCGTGCACACTACACATCCACCATTGCATCCACATATGACACACAGGCCAAATCCTAACATCGCAGAACACATGTGTACACACCACCTGGGACTAGGAACCAACCACCCCGTCACAGCCCCAAAGCGCCGATGAGCGCCGCCACACATGCGCACAACGCAGAGGCCAACCGCAGCGCCATGCATGCGTCGCACACAGACACAGGGACACAACCAAGCAGCACACACACCAGCCCCACCCCGAACGCACATGACAAGTGACAGGCCGGCCACAGACATGTCCCCAACGCCCAATTCACGGACAACACCCAACGCCACACAACCGACGCACACATGTCAGTGAAGTCACGCAACAGCAGGACACACCCCAGTGTAACAAACATGGCGAAGCACACAGCGGCGGCAACACCAACTAGGAGAAGCAGGGCCCCTTCGGGAAGAGGAACGCCAGTACCACACTGAAAAACCCATACCACCCTGCACATATGAACAAGACACATGAAACGGAACACCAAAGAGCCCGGGGACCGACAACAGGTGGCCCAAGAATTACATCCACACACAAGGCCCAACGCAGAGCGGAAAGGCAGCCTGCCGCCCATACAAGGGAGAGCAGACAGCACTGAATGACCTTCCATTCCAACACCGGAAACCACAGCCCTACGACAGAAGCCGGTGAATACAGCCATTGTCCAAGAATAGACCAACACAGGCATGCCGAGGAGACCGACCACAGGGCAGATAGCGCATATCACAGAAGCACACAACGGACGGGGAAGAAACAAGAAAACACTCCCCCATGTCGGCCACATGCAAGTTAATTGGAAGGAGTCACACAGCACCGACCTTGAACTGTCTGAGAAGCATGTGGGAAGAGGGCCCGTGTCCTCCAAACAAGCCAACAGAACACAAGTCCTGTCTCCCCACGACTACACAGAGCTCACAGCAACCCCGGAGCGTGCACATTGCAGACTGCACACACAGCCGGAGCACGCCACCTCTACGAACCGCTGCGAAATGGCAACCGCAACACACCTACCCAACTACGCC